>JZKD02S0455346.1:141202-167700 GCA_000966675.3 Picea glauca
CCAAACAAACTAAACATAGACGCTCCAAGGATCTTATTTATGTACAATCCTAAGCTAATAAAATCCTTTACATGGGGCTAGGTGAAAGAAAACTTCCACCATAGCCATCCAAGCAACTTCCTGAATAGAAGCTCCTTCCTTCTGTCGATGGTCACCAGCAGATGGTGTAACCATGACAGCAGAACGGCTACACTCTTCAACTTCTCCTCACAGGCTGAAGTTGATATGAAATAGTGCAGCTCCAAGGCATAAAGGACATGCCACTCCATGTATTTGCTAACAGGGTCATAGAATGAGTGGCGAATTTTGGAAAATGGGCGACAGGCAGCCTCCTCTGCTATAGAGTTGCTCACATGTGGCTGAATATCTCTGATAAGCACAGGTGAGTGGATGACTAACGTAGGCTCGTTGTTCTCAGGTGGTGGCTGCTTGTTGACTGGCTTTGAAATGAAATATGTGCTCAGCTGCTCTTCTGGTTCCTTTTCCTCTTCTTCTTGGCTTCCCCCCGTATCAAATTCGTATTCATAATAAATGGGAACGAAGGGATGGCTCTGCTCACTGTCATGTTAGTCAGTGTTTTTATAGTGATCAAATGTAGGATAAGCTTGTTGCTCATCATCACTATAACATTCACCAAAAAAGGGCTTACCCTTATCCCTATGATCTTCTTCCAGACTGGTGGTCCCGTCAAAAATATCCGTTTCAAGGACAGTGGGACCTACTGCTTCTGGTTGCTCATACATAATCGTTTTCTCTTTAATCCCAGGTAAAAATATATCATGAGAAACCCCCTGGAGGAAAAGAGAAAAATCCTCTTCCACAACCAACCCCTCTTTAAAAATGAGAAGGTCTTTGTCATCATAAGCAGGACTGCTAGGAACATCTGCTTCAACCTGATACCCAGGTGAGCCATTTACTATAGACCACATCTACTCTATAAGCTCATAATTTTCACAAGAGGCATGTTGCTCTTTATGATCATCTAAAAGAACAGATGCATCTAAAATAATGTCAGATGCTTCCGTTCTAGGGCTAACACAATTAATATCATTCAACACCTCTATTTTTTCATGGCAAATGCTTTCCTTCACAGTAAAAGCTTTATCATGGACATGGTCTTCAGGGCCAGCAAAGGATTCATGAAGCAAAGAAAACTCCTCACAACAGTTTTCATACAAATAATTAGCTGGATAGTAATCTTTACAAAATGAATTGAAAGCTGTATGAAAATCTGTCAAAGAATGGATACTTGCAGTGGGAAGAGATCGACACCAATCAAGAGAAGATTCCTTTAATGAATACCTGAAGATATTAATATGGACATCTTCATGCATGATATTAATTCGATGAATAACCTCATGAAAGTCCAGTAAATGCTTAGCTGGTACCTCCGAACTCTTTGCGTGAAATTCAGGGAGGAAATTTTCCCATATGTCTCTATCAGGAAGTGCATTAGGAAAACCAAATATCTGGGAAAAGTCACAGAAAGCAAACCTTTTAGCTAAGATTTTATCCATATCGAACCAGTGGAGTCGTTGATTAATCCTTGAATCATGGAGTCGCCAGGTGAAAGATTTACATCTTTGACTATGATTGGTCCTTGTTCACCATCAAAGGCCAGATCTTAACATTGTCGTTACCCCAGGAATGTTCTCAGGCTGAGAAAGCAGCTGCTAAGACCTTCTCGAGAAAACTCCTCTGGGTCAGCTTTCAGGCGTGCTAAAGTAGCCACAACTGAAACAGTGATGTGGAAACCTTGGAGTCACCACAGCGGAGTCGCCAGGTGCGCAATATCAATCGGCTCTGATGCCTAATGCACCTTCAGAATCAGAGGCTCAATGTCGTTCAATCCCAGGGAAAATTTTCAACTTCATCCCCGGCAGCGGCGCCAAAAATGTTAGCGATAGAAGTCACTCTTGGATTGCAGCAGGAGTAGAGCCCAACGCCCATCAGTTTATGTCATGATTTTTTTATAAAAAGGGGTGATCGAATGGAAGTTAACTCAAAACAATGTTGTTCTAACTCCGAAACTAGGCCAGGCATGCATGGGCAAGTGAGGTCTTAGATAAACTTCAGACAGTGAGTTGTAGTAAGGGTGAGCAAGGGGAAGACTTGTATAAGATAACTCCAAAGGTCTGTCGTAAACATCAGGTTTCTAACAGACTGTAGGATAAAACATCTAAACGCAAGATCTTCTTACATTCAAACACAGAAAACTAGAGAATACAACAATGCAACAATAAATCCTTTATCGTAACATAATTGCAATAATTCATGTGAATCAGTCAATCATGAACTCCCTCAGTATGAGGTGAAAACTAGATGGGGTAAGGAAATTGTCTATCATTAAACAAGAAATCTTACATACAGATGCATAACCAGAGAACTAGAGTGTCTATTAAAACTTTACAATCGGGAGCTTCGCTCTACCATCGATCCTTTAAAAAATATCAAAACTAAGTATATATACTCCTAAATATTTGCCCAACAGAGGCCTCCTAGACTTTCGGGATGAGGCATCTCTTCAATCAAATATGGCCTGCACTCCTCTATCATACGCCACCTTAATTCTGCATGGATCACGCCATGGGGTAGCTGAGCCCTTAAATGATGAATTAGCGTGCACATGCTTCCCTGGTGAGTCGAGGACTCGGCATGGCTTCTGTGGAAAGAATCAGTACAGGGGACCATCTCGAGCAGACTTCCTTCCGGGACATCCATACCTTGCAATTAACGAGTGAGGTGATGTTTCAACCACCCTCTCTCTTCTTCATTTACTCCGAGCAGGTATTAGGGTTGAGATCAAGTTGAACTGGCACCTGGAGAACATGGTGATCCCTTCTGCAGCTATACCCGGCGCTTCGGCCCTTTGCGCAGCTCTTTCTACTCCCTCAAGTGACCACGGGCCGTGACCCTACGCTTATCCTCAAAGGCGCTTTCGACGCTTCGGGGTTCAGGGCTTAGAGATGTGAAATGACGAGGAGCACTTACCCCTCGAACTCTCGAATGCCGACATGACATGATCGCGCACCACGTGTCCTTTTGGATGGATGGATAAGATTACGTCTTCAACGCTGACACTATGAAAATTCTGAAAGGCCCCACCCATGGCTCAGATCATGCGCCACATGTCCTCCTGATCAATGGTCCTGATCCTTTCGATATTTCTTGCACCAGGAGTTCACGATGCGCTTCTTCCTCGAAATCCCGATCGACTAAAATGCAAAAGCACGGATGTGCACCGTGTGTCCTTTAGATGAACGACCGAGATAACATTTGTTATTTAAAAGGGGGTTTCCTTCATTCCCAGGCTCACTTGACGTGACCTGGCGCTAGGACCGTGGGCTTGACTCCAAAGGTGCCTTCGAGATTTCGCCGATCGGCAATTTCAATTGCAGTGAATGGGAGGTCCCTTGTCTCCCGAAACGTTGATCCCCAAAATGCCGACTGGCTGCCACCTATCCCAACTAGATTGAACGAACCAGATTTGTAATATAGGCACTATCCATTGCGTTAATCCCGACGCAACTCTCTTAATTTGGATTCCTCGTCGACCGTCGATCTGCTTTGCCAATTGATCCTTGCTGATGAAATCAGACTGCTCGCTCGCTTGATTTTTAAACTCAAAATGGACTTCTCCTATGGGATGCACTCGACGCTTAGGCTGTGGCCTTGGACTAGAACGCATTTGATGGGGTTTCACACCCCCCTTTCTTCGTATTCTGCATCAAGGGTATGAAGTCGGGAAAAAACACCCTGCTTGCAAGAATTGGTGCTAACAGATTGATCCGGATTATGTTTGGAACGAAATGAAAGCAGAGAAATACAACAATACTCGATTTATATTAATGAAAGAATTGTAAAGAGACTGTAAAAATACAGAGTGTTGGACTCACTAGAATGGTGGAAGCTTTATCTTTGCGAAGATATGTGACGGCTACACTCATTTGCAAGAAGATGATTACAATGAGACTATGAAGGCCTTTTTATGTTAAACAGGAATGCCAAAACCCTAGACATCCAAAAACCTATCCCTAGGAGATGAAACACCAAAATTCATGCAGGCCCCGTTTGGGTAAGTTAGTACATTAACTTCTCGAGGTCGTAACTTTTGCATACGATCTCTATTTTAGGCACGTGATAGCCCGTTGGAAAGGTCTTTTCGAGAACTACGCATTACGCCATCAAAATCTAACTCTATATACAATTTGACCATGGAAAGCCAAAATAACATTGTTTAGGACCCCAAAACGACCTTGGAAGTACAACAAGGTGTGCTGACATGAAAAAATACAAAATAAGCCAGTTGGATTAGGTGGGAGACCACCAGTATCCACCTGGAAGATGTGTAGGGATCCAGACAACCCCAGAAGTGTAGAATTCACAATTACAAAGAAGTATGGAAGAACGTGTTGAACTAAAAACTAGCAAAAGGAGCTAGTTGGAACATGTGGGTGGCCACCAATATCCACCTGGATCAATTATCCCCCCTTAGAAAGCAATGGTATCCATTGTGTTGAGTGCCCAGGGAAGAGGGGAAATCATGTTCTGAATCTTAATCTTGGTGAGTTGCGTGCTTTGTTGGAGAATTTGGGTTGCTTGGTTTGTGGAAGTTTGTCACAAACCGGTTGTTGGCGGGGTTGAATATGCTCCACCAACCTGTTGTCTCTGGGTTTGATGGGGCATTGTGTAGGCACCATTGTAGGTGAAGAAACAATATCTTATTTCTCTTTGACAATCTGTTTTTGTTGGATAGAAGGTGTTGAGGCTGCAGTGGTTGTAGAGGTCTTATGTGCATCCTTTGAACAGACTGTGAAGAGGATGAATTTTGCAGTATGAGAGATTACATTGTGACACTTTTTTGGTGGATTAGTAGTCAGAACTACCTCTGGTATCTGATAGAGATGACCTCCCAGAGTAATAATGACACCATGGGATCTAGACTCATAGACAACAAGACGTATCCACTTATATGGTTGGACCAAAACCAAATAAAAAACATCAAGAGGGGAAAAATCACACACTACCTCATCCTGAAGGGATAGATTCCATAGGATAGGCAACATTGTTGGCTGACACAAATATCTTTCCCCTGGTGAAGGCACCCGATGTTGTATGGTGGCAGGTGTGGTGTTTTCTAAAACCCCAATGGTTTGGCAACCTTAGCTGAGTTGAGGTTCTTTTGGCTGTCATTATCAACAATGAAATGAAACGGGGTCCCATTCACCCACATATGTGAATCGAAGAGGCACACCCCCTCTTTGGGATCTACTGATTCTTCTGGTTGAATTGTTGTGGTCGTGACAGTGGCAGTGGGTTCTGCGTCAATGATCTATCTATTTTCAATATTTTCTGGATCGAATTTCGAATCAGGGTTCAACTCCATGTCTTTGACCTCGACCACCAATGACTATTTCGAGCGACATTCATCGGTGTTGTTCAGAGGATTTTGTGGAAGTCACACCACTTCCAAATTTCATTCTTCGTCTTCCCTTTACCCTTTTTGTCATGTGTCTTGGATTGGTTGTCTAGGGGTTGTTGGTTAGGGTCGTATTTACCGTGCTTTGGTTGTTGCATATTTGTAGACCCGAATTCCTATTTTTTCTGGTGCCTAAATTTCTGCTCGATTTTGACAGCATATTGATAGGCAACTCCCAATGATGAGATGTTTAGGAAATCCATTTTAGTTTGTATGTACCTATGTAGAGCCCCACGGTATTTCAGAACCAGATGCCACTCAGAGTCCTTGAAACCCAGTTTGGTGCGCAAGGTATGGAGATTATTTGTGAAATCCGACATTGTTTGGCTCTTCTCTTGTTGCAGTGTGGTCAATCTCATGTACTAGGCTTCATAGTTATCAATAGAATAGTAGTTATCTTTGACCACATCCATAAAAAAATCCCAAGTGGGCTTGGCTCCATAGATTCGAGATTCCTCTGTGGAACTTTTCTCCCAATAGGTTTCCCACCAATGTTTGACACGGCGGAGATCCTTGAGGAGTGCGATGGTGATCTTTTCCCTATTGAAAAAATTTTGAACAGAGAAATAACCTTCTAATAGATTTAACCATTTTTCTAGGGCATCCACATCTATCTGACCTTCAAATATGGGAATATCAAAATTAAATTGTACCTTGAAGGGCGAGGTTCCTCCAAAATGGTCGCTTGATGAAGATGCACATGTTGCTATAGGCAGGCGTTGAAGAATGTGTGCAAAATACTCCATCATTTCGTCCCTCTTTCACGTGATAGCTTGCTCAAGGAATAGGTTAATAGAATCTTCTGCTCCGTCATATTTATTTTATGCCACCATCGAGGGTTTCTTGGGTGTGCGAGAGTGATTGTTCTCAAGAGAGAAAAACTCGAGACCCAACTGGCTATACTCAGACCTCGTCGGGAACATGCACTGTAAAATGATCAAGATAAGCTTACTCTGATACCACTGATCTGGATTATGTTCGGAACGAAATGAAAGAAGATAAATACAACAATACTTGATTTCTATTAATAAAAGAATTGTAAAGAGACTATAAAAATACAAAGTGCTAGAATCGCTAGAATGGTGGCAGCTTTATCTCTGAGAAGAGATGTGATGGCTATGCCCATTCACAAGAAGATGATTACAATGAGGCTCTAAAGGCATTTTTATGTTAAACAGGAATGCCAAACCCGTAGACATCCAAAAACCTAACCCTAGGAGATGAAACGCCAAAATTCATGTGGGTCTCGTTTGGGTAAGTTAGTACATTAACTTCCTAGTGTCGTAACTTTTGCATACGATCTCCATTTTGGGTGCATGATAGCCTGTTGGAAATTTATTTTTGAGAAATCCGCATTACGCTGTCAAACTCTGACTTCATCTACATTTTGACTATGGTGAGCCAAAATAACATTATTTAGGGCCCCAAAATGGCCTTGGAATTACAACAAGATGTGTTGACATGAAAACATACAAAATAAGCTAGTTGGATTAGGTGGGAGGCCACCAATATCCACCTAGAAGATGTGTAGGGCTCCAGACAACCCTATAAGTTTAGAACCCACAATTACAAAGAAGTACAAAAGAACTTGTTGAACCAAAAACTGGCAAAAGGAGCCAGTTGGAATAGGTGGGTGGCCACCAATATCCACCTAGATCATCGATGTTGCATGGTTGACCAAGTTGCTCGATGAGAATTATCAACCCCTTCACTTTTGGTGCAAAAAAACATGGAAAAATAACATCAACAAAAAATGTGGACACTTATAGTGGCACCACATGAAGTAGAGGAACGAACCTCTTCAACCTTGTGGAATCCCAACATAATTGGAAGGAATACCTAGTTTTGCAACTTATATTAGCTATATTTATTTAATACATTATGGATGGTAATTATGGCGTTGAATAGGTTAGTTAAATTAGGTTTTTGACATAGTAAAAAACAACCATGGGTTCAAATTGTAAAAATAGCCTCTAGGGGCTATATTAAAGGGTTGTTGTTGTTGTTGCTATTGTTAGTCATAACTAGTGTTATGGGTATCGGTGTTATGAGTATGGTTGTTGATGGTTAATGGTTTGGTAAGTCTATATCTCTATTGCAAAAAAAATATTGTATTTTCTAGTGTAGTGTTGGATCAAAGTAATGAAATACCTCATGTTGTTCAAATTATGATTATGATATGTTACATGGATTATTGGTATGTTTCTATGTCTCAATACTATTTGTTATTATTAGCATCAATCCTTGATATGTTTTTATAACTTGTGAGTCAGTGGGATAACTAAGGAAGTGAAATAGTTATGGTTTAAACATATAATTTTGAATTGTAACCCTTATCCTACAAGTTAATTCACCTTTCACAAGTCTTGACAATTTGCCTTGAGTGAGGCTTAGTCTCTTGTACACAGGGATTGAATTTGATAGCACTAGACTACATTGAGCCTCGTTGGAAACCAAAGTGGACCCCGATCTTTTAAACATAGCCAACACATAGTTCCATTGTTAGGTGTTAGGATATTTAGACACTTAGGAGTAAGTTAAGATCGATTTGATCTAATGTGTCTTTAGTTAAAGTGGGTTTCTTTAGTGCACATTGTAATTATCTAATACGATGATCACAATTATGTTCTATACATAAAGTGATCCAATGGTTCATCTTGTCCTTGGTACTAACAACTATATTGATCTATGGATTAACACCCAATTGGTCCATGATGTCCATTTAAAGAGCATGGAGGATCATTTGCTAATGATCGATTATGAGAAACTCACATGTAAATTATTTTCCTTTCTCATTAATATATTGCCTCAAGTGGCCACATTACCTAAGACCATGGACTATTTCTCTTGTTGAGGGTTTTAACCACATATATTGGTATATTGATATTTGATATGTTTATGTGAGCGGTTTCCTTAAAGTGTTCAACCTATGTGGATATACCATGTTTATTAAACATAGTCTTTGTTAAGAACCAAATACCTGAATACAAAATACCACAATAGTACCAAAGATATCTGAATACAATCACCAAATAAGATATATGGAACAATATAGAAAACCACCACTTTATTATAGAAACTCTTGAGGTAGGGCAACACCGTACAATGGATCCTATTATGAAAGGGATCCTCTCCTATTCACTTGCCTCTTCGAGGGGGCATCCTCCTATTGAGCTACCGCTCCAAATACAATAATTCTCTCCATATCCCATTACATTGCTTGAACCCCTTTATATAGTGCTACCATCACCTAAGAACATTCTAGAGGAGGAATCTTCTAGAAGTAGAACATTCTAAGAAGTCCTCTTACATTTATTATATCTAATTACCCATTTATTATATTTAACTACCATAGTGGGCCTTATTTAATAATATAGTGGACCTAGTCTACCTTACATTGAATGGCTTCCACTATTATCACTATGGGCCCTCTGCCCCCCCCCACTACCTCTCTAGCTATCTTACAGTATTAGAGCCCCTATGAAGACATGTCATTGATGTTGATTGAGATCTTGAACCTGTATCACTGCATGCATTAAATGACTTCTATATTCTACTATTTTTTAGCATTTTGGGGCCAAGAGAACCATCCCAATGTGTTTGGAGCACTATTTTTAGTTGGAAACCCTTTTTTTTCACTGAAAAGTGTTTATGTTTGTCCAAGATACAATGATTTTGATCATATTCAAAGGTATATAGTTTTTAAAATCTCATATACTTTATGTTTTAATATTTTAGTTTGGTTTTTCTACTTTTTATTTATGGTTCGCTCCCTTTTCAGTATGCACATGCTCTTTTGCACATGCCTTGTGTAATCTCAGTAATTAGAAACATAGCTTAAATTATTTTATTTTATGTGTATGCTCTTTTCCTTGTATTTTTTGTCATCTTGATAAATCACAAACATAGAGTAAACGTGCATTTTATAGGTAGGCTAATTGAGATATAACCTCAAGCTTATAAATTTTTAGATTTCTTTTTTGAGATAATCTTTTCTATCTATATGCAATTGTGTTGAACTTTTTCGAAGGGGAAAACAAGGTTTTTTTGGGGGTAAGAATGCACTTCGAGACAAAAGGTTTTAAAAAAAGAACCCCTTCTCATTTTGTATTAGTTCACTTGGTTAAAATTTATTTTATTAAATTAGAAGTCTTGAGTGAACACATCTTTTCTTTTTCATTAAGTTACTTTTTGAAAAGGTTCATACAACTTTAAGTTATAAAATAACTTTATTCTAAAGTGCATTTCATTTAAAATATAAAAGTAATGAATCACTCATAAAGTAATTTTAATGTTTTTTAGGTTACTTTTTACATGCAAATTTAATTTATAAAGTAACTTTAGTGTAAAAGTGATTCTCACTTATTTTATAAAAGTGAGTCACTTACATTATAAAAGTAACTTAATTGTAAAAATGAGTTTATAGGGAAAGTTAGAGAACGAAGGAAACATTGTTTTAATAAAAAAAAACTCATTTTGCACCCATCACCACATTGATCAACCTCCATTTGTCACATGGAACCTTGATTCTTTTTTATATCTTTCTTCAAAAGAGCATAAATTTGACATATGAACTACATTTTCAATGTCGTTCTTTTAAAATCACCTAAATGAATCCTAGTGATCACTAGGATTCAATTAACCACCATCATATCAAATGGCAATTGTAATCTTGAAAGGATATTTATTTTCATGATATGAGGTTTTTTCCCTTGGCTTAAGTCTAAATGCTTATAGTAAGATTTAAAGAATATATGAATTCGTAAAACCTTAATATTAATTTAAGATTAAACTATAGAAATGACAACTCATCGAATCCTAATGGCTACCATGATTCCCTCCATCATAGCTATCCTTTCAAGATTACTACATCCATAAATATGGATCACTAAATTCATTCAATCTTATTCAAGTAAATATCTCAACCTAAATCCCCTATTTTACCCTGACACCCATTAGGGGGCTTATAATTTGTCAGGCTATTTCTCTTGTTAATTTTTAAATTTTGTTCCTTGTCATAATTTATATATAACATTTTAGATGTTTAGTATAGGGAAAACCAAGATGGGAAAAGACAATAATTAAGGTAATGTTGATAATGTTAAAGACGTTTTTAAAGTTTACCTTTAACTTGTAAGGCACTCCTTCCTAGTCACTAGGGTTTCTTCCACTTTCACCTCCACTTCCTTTTGTGCCATCCCAATCTACTGCACCAGTACTGATCTACTCCATTGGACATCTCCTGTTCGTTGAAGGTCGAGATCAACAGGAATTTAGCAGCACTTCTTGTTTTCGGATTGTTTAATACTCATTCTGCCAGCATTTACATATATAAATATATATAGCACTAAGTTGGGAATTAGCTCGGAACTGACTGGATTGTGCAAAGAACATACGACGAGAAGAAAATAATTGAAACCCGTTCATTCTTTTCTTTGAGTTAAAGAACTGGTAAAGCACATTATGATGAATAATACGTTCTTCCACTTTGTGTTAAATCAGTGTGCAACGGGAAACTCGCCCGACCCGATATCTATAATTGCATTTCCTATATTCTTATTAAAGTAAAAAGTAAAGTAAAACCATAAAATTGGAAAATTACATTAAACGAGACATATGTATAGGAGAGGCATACAACTATTGTACCTTCTCCCTTATGTTCACAATGTAAAATGATAATATCATCCAACAATCCTTTATTCATATTAACCTTAACACATATTCTAGTGGAGGAGATTATTACCCTTTTCTACAAGCTAGCTAGAATCCATTTTTATAATTTTACCCACAAGATTTTTAGGTACCTCTAGATTTTCCATTCACCACAAGTAGATAAGTAGATTTTGTACTCTCACCCAAACTATGATTGTAGAGAGAAACATTTTATTTGGTTTGAACTCTAGAAAATAGTCTTTGAGGAAAATACTAGTGTTGTCGTAGATTCGTAGATCCATTGGTCTTGTTACCATGACCATTATGCATGCATTCATTCTTTAAGAAATGAATATGAGGAAATTTATGGAGCAAAGGTCAAAAGGTCAAACTTAATGGATTTGACCTAGTGTGTACTAATCCAAACGGAAAAAGGCTTATAACTTGGTCCTAGTCTATTAAATATACAATTAAAGCACAGTCTGATGTGGGTATGATTATCTCTTGATTATATTATGTGATAACTTCCAATATCTATATTGAGAAATCCTATGAGCCAACAAAGATGAGGAGTTATTTTGTATTTGTTCTTTAAAAAATGTGGGCTTGAGGAAGAGGTTGCATCTCTGCATGGAACTGTTGAACGAATACATAGTACCAAGAACAGGGTGGAATCCCTCTAAATGCTATAATAAGTCAAGGTGCATGCATCTTCCAAATGATGACTTTAGAAGATCAACCTTTCATGAAATTCCAAGATCCATTCATTACCTTGTATTTTAGATTTAACATTAGGGAGAAAATTCAATTTCTGTACATGTAAGTGATAATATCTCATGTAGGGTTTTTACAAATAAATGTACACTTGTCTCTTAATTTGAAATCAAGATTCAATTAATGAAACTTCATTAAATAGTTAGAAAACAACATTCCAAGACTCGAAACTATCTTATGAAATGTGTTCCTTGTATCCTCCAATCTTCAAAACCCTACTAAAATTGGTATTGGTTGAAGCCTAGTTATAAGTGAAAGGAAAAATCTACAACTAATAGGTAGGAATATAGGGACAAGATATCCCCAAGAATATGAGGGGTGTACTAGTTTCTTGGTACCTTATCATCAAGTCAATGGGCATGTTAGAGTTTGGGAATTTTCTAATGATAGGTAATGTGAAGGATGAGCTCAAAAAACTTGTCAACCTTAAATTCCCTCAAAATTTTGTAAGAAGCCATGAGTTGTAGGGGCATGCATGTCTCTATATAAGTATTTCTCACATATTCAACATGAACACCAAGTTAAGGTTTCCATATGACAACAGTTTTTAACATCTTTTTTTCCGTGGATGACATCTCATTTGATGACAAAACAAGCAGTTTGTCTTTGCACTAGAAGCCTCAAATTTGCTATCTATCCACCAATTGTTTTTATGTAAAAACATGTCAGGGTCTCTAAACTTAGATTGGTGGGTCTATGAAAATTTTTAAGGCAGTTGGGGCTTCATTTTGGAGTGTCTAATTTATTTGTGGGAATCAACCATCAATGTAAGTTATAGTGGCAAATATTAACACAACATTCAAAATAAAATAAAAAAACATACACATCCTTTGTTATATTGCAAATATTAATGTACATTATTATATGATAGAAAAATGTGAGTAGATAAAAAAATGAAGTAGAGACAAAAATAGTAATGGGAGTTAACAACATAAATTTTCTTCATGTGTTTATCCATGTTTAATGTCAACTATAATGGAGAAGATCTCTTATTTTCCTTGCACTATTCACAAAGACAACTCTCCCCTTAAAAATGAGGGAGAAAGAAATCTTGGTTTTGTCCTCAATCTTTGCAAAATGGAACATCTCATATCAATAAACAAGATCCTTTAAAACATTGGGAACAATATTTTAATTAACTCCAAAGTTGTAGATATTTTTAGTTTTCAAATTTTCTTTGTCTATATCAAGTTTAAGAAGATTAATAATAATCTTAGAGTCTTGTTTTACCATGTAATGTCTTATTCTTTTATGTACTAGCTTGATTTCCTCTATAGCAAAAACTTCTGCCACATGATCAATATCTATGTTTATGTTTTTGTGTTTTTTTATAGATTAGGAGCATTTTTTTTAAATTGTATATTATTAATTTTCTTGAATTTCCATTACCCTTGAATCACCATCAAAGTTGATTTTACATAATGGCTATAGAAAATAAGAAAATTAAATTATGTTTGAGTGTCACATAAGTGAATTCAATTGATTTAAGGAAGGCCAGATTTTTAAAGATGATTGAGGATTTAAAAAAAAAAAAAAAAACTTCTTAATAAAAATTGAATATTTGAGTTCACATAGCTTTAAAGATCTTATTATTTATTTTAAATTAAAAAATCCAACATATGAAATTCATGTTAATTGGAATTGAAGGTTTCTTCTGGTAAATATTTTATCAATTTAATATTAAAATATATGTTAAAACATTCTCATTTGTCAAAATGACATAAAATAATAACACTATACTAGATTTAGCAAGTAATTATAAATTAATTATAAATGCCTACCTTTCTCATTTATCGAGCAATCCAAAGACAAACCATCATACTTCTCAAGGCATTAAAATACCTTTAATGATATTTGTACCATTTTGTGGGTCTCGGAAATTCATGTCAACAATTATATATCCCCTCTCCATAACAATAAAACAATTATATATCCCCTCTCCATAACAATAAAACAATTATATATCCCTCTTCATAACAATAAATTTTCATAGCTCTAAAATCGATAGGATATCATAAATTTTCATAGCTTTAAACAATTATATATCCCCTCTCCATAACAATAAAACAATTATATATCCCTCTTCATAACAATAAATTTTCATAGCTCTAAAATCGATAGGATATCATAAATTTTCATAGCTTTAAACAATTATATATCCCCTCTCCATAACAATAAAACAATTATATATCCCTCTTCATAACAATAAATTTTCATAGCTCTAAAATCGATAGGATATCATAAATTTTCATAGCTTTAAAAGCCATAATAGCAAGAATCTATGGTTATTTTTTTTCCTCTATACGATTATATAGATAAATAATTTAAACTTTTGTTGTTTCAATGAAACGTCAACAAAGTTAAAAATATCTTTTAAATAATTAATCCATTTGAATGATTATACACCGGCTTATCATAACAAATCAAATTATGTTATTGGCTATATCTTTGGATAATTTGGGTGATTCAGCGAATTCATACTAAAATCTAATTTTAATGTTTTCGGTCAATACATGTTTCTTGTATGTAATAATTCTAACAAAATGAGTGTTGCATGGCAACAAAGTCCCTGCCAAGTAGCTTATAAGGTTAATTTTGGAAAATGGGGAGAGTAGAGTAATATTGTTAAGAAAACTTGTATGGCGAGTTGCGAGTAATAAAAATGGTGCCAATCTCTTTCGAACATGTTTGTTGAGTTGTCATTAGTAAAAGCATAATCCATGTGAATTGTAGATGGAGGAAGTTCTGGGTGCAAGATCTATAATAGCGCCAACCCAGAGATCGGCTGCTATAAAGTTGGCTAACTATGGAATTGTAGATCACTGAAGTTTTGGGTGCAAGATGTATATCACGTAAAAGGGGGAAGGAAAGTTCGGTTGAGCGAACCTGTACACTGAGTTGTCGATAGTAAAAGCATAACAAATGTGCATTGGGAAGGGCGGAAATGTAAATGATGGAACTGTTTGGTGCAAAATGTATATCATGGGAGTGTTGTGTGAAACATGTATATCATGAAACAAGGGGCATAAGAATTCGATAGCGCTAAGTCGCGACGAATTGTAGAGTACAAATGTTTTGGTGAAAGATGTATATGGCGCAGTTGTAGATGACGAAAGTTTTGGGTGAAAGATTTATAATAGCGCCAACCTGGGGGTCGGTTGGACTCTCATAAATCGTTGTTTATATATATAAAACATATAATAAAACATATATAAAACATATATTATATATGTTATATATATATATATATAACATATATTAAAAATTTGATAGCGCTAAGTCACGACCCCACGGAGAGATAATTGGCTAAGTGTTGAAAGGAGTTGCGGTCAGTCGGGCTCATGATGTGACAATATAGGAACAATCTACGAGCTCGAAAAAAGTTAGGTTCAAGTTTAAATATATTTATTTAAATTGTATTTATATTAATATATCTTAATAGACTAATTGTGGTCCAAATGTAAGCCATGTTCCAATATGTGGACGAATTGTAGACCACAAAAGTTTTGGGTGCAAGATGTATATGGAGGAACTATAGATGACGCAAGTTTTGGGTGTAAGATTTATAATAGCACCAACCTAGGGGTCAGTCGGGCTCCCGTAAATCGTTGTTGAATACTGCCAATAAGCGAACATGTGCACTGAGTTGTCACTAGTAAAAGCAGAATGAATTTGAATTGAGGATGGCAGGAATACCCTCTTCGTGTTACACATTTTGCACTGAAATGTTTTGATATATACAATTTTACAGTCGGTGCCTTACGTCTCCTTAGGAACCCTTGTCACCTTATTTTGAAGCCCGTCCGACCGCTTTCCGCAGTTGACCATTTCTTGAAATCTCTTTCGCAGATCGTTGAGTTCACGGGTTCAGGAAATTTCCAATTTCTAGTTGTTGTTTCCCATGACTTCTACCTTCGGGCTTCTTTCCAAGTATATGCAATATGTATACAACTTCTCCAGAGACATACATAAAAGATCTTGCTAGGAAATGGAATATTTATTGCAGATTTGAATATATTGGACCTTCTTTTCCCTCTTCTATTTTTTTTCCCCTCTACTCTCTCTTTCTCGTTACTTAGTCGTTTTTCCAAAAATATCTCAATGCGTGTGTTGGCGGACACACGGGTTCACATTTGCGCTCGTTCTTTTATATCATGACTCCGACTGACCACTAGCCATTCGATGCCTAGCCACTTTTCAGATCGCGGATTCTAGGGTAGGCGGGCTCTATAACCGGGGTCGAATTGTAAATGACGGAAGTGTTTGGTGAAAAATGTATCTCACGGAAGTGTTGTGCACAACATGTATATCACGGAACATGGGGCATAAGAAATTGATAATGCTAAGTCGCGACCAATTGTAGAGTATGAAAGCTTTGGGTGTAAGATGTATATCGCGCACTTGTAGATGATGAAAGTTTTGGGTGAAAAATTTATAATAGCACCAACTCGGGGGTCGGTCGGACTCCCGTAAATCATTGTTGAATACATATATCACGTAACTGGGGGCATAAAAATTTGATAGCACTAAGTCACGACCCCGCGGAGAGATAATTGGCTAAGTGTTGAAAGGAACCGTGGTCGGTCGGGCTCATGATGTGACGATATCAGACCAATCCACGAGTTTGAAAAAAGTCAGGTTCAAGTTTAAATATATTTAGTTAAATTGTATTTATATTAATGTATCTTAATAGATTATTTGTGGTCCAAATGCAAACCATGTTCCAATATGTGGACGAATTGTAGAGCACAAAAGTTTTGGGTGAAAGATGTATATGGCGGAACTGTAGATGACGCAAAGTTTGGGTGAAAGATTTATAATAAAACCAATCTGAGGGTCGGTCAGGCTCCTGTAAATCACTTTTGAATATGTTTTTTTCTTCTTAATGCCAATAAGAAAACTTGTGCACTGAGTTGTCACTAGTAAAAGCAGAATGAATTTGAATTGAGGATGGCAGGAATACCCTCTTCGTGTTACACATTTTTCACTAAAATGTTCCGATATATAAATTTGACAGTCAGGGCCTTACGTCTCCTCGGGAACCCTTGTCACCCTATTTTGAAGCTCGTCCGACTGCTTTCCACAGTTTACCATTTCTTGACATTTCTTTGGCGGATCGTCGAGTTAGCGGGTTCAAGAAATTTCCAATTTCTAGTTGTTGTTTACGTTCAGGCTTATTTCCAAGTATATGCAATATGTATACAACTTCTCCATAAAGATACATAAAATATCTTGCTAGGAAATGGAATATCTATTGCATATTTGAATATATTGGACCTTCTTTTACCTCTTCTATACTCAACCAAATTCTCATTTCTTTTCCCCCTCTACTCTCTCTTTCTCGTTACTTAGTCGTTTTTCCGAAAATGTCCCAATGCGCGCATTAGCGGACTCACGGGTTCACATTTTCACTCGTTCTTTTATATCGCGACTCTAACCGACCGCTATCCATTCAATGCCTAGCCACTTTTCATATCGCGGATTCCCTGGTAGGCGGGCTCTATATTGCACTTCCATTGTTCCGTGACCTGCAAACAACACTCGGACCTCCGCGATATAAAAATTTACTGCCGCACTTCCACATCATACCATCTTCTGTGATACACAGTTTGCATACGAAATTTTCGAGGTCTGCAATTTGACCTCTGGGTCCTCACGTCCCCTGGGGAACTATTGTCACCCCATTTTGAAGCCCATGCATCAACTTTCCATATTTCTCCATTTCTTGGAATCTCTTTCGTGCCTCCAATTCCATACATACCTAACTTTATCGCTTACAGATTCCCAAATAGGCAGAGTGCACTTCTAGTGTTCCTTTCTCTGCAAACAACCCCCCAGCTTCCACGATATACAAATTGACTTTCGGACTACTACATCAGCCCCTCTTCCATGTTACACAGTTTTCTCTCAAAAGCTCCGATCAATACAATTTGATCGTTGGGGCCTCACGTCTCCTCATGAACCCTTTTCATCCAATTTTGAAGCCCGTCTGACCGCTTTCCATGGGTATTTATTTCAATTTATTTCATAGATCGTCAGGTTGGTGGGTTCATACAATTTCCATATCCTTCGTTGTTTTCTGTGGTTTCCACCTTCACACTTCTTGCCAAGTATATGCAATAAGTATATAACTTCTCCAGAAACATGCAGAAAATATCTTGCGAGAAAATGGGATATCTATCACAGATGTGAATATATTAACCCTTCTTTTCCATCTTCTATACTTTATCTTTTATCACGAAACTATTGGGTGCAAAATGTATATGACGAAAGTGTTGGGTGCAAGATATATATCATGAAACACACGGGATAAGAATTCGATAGCGCTAAGTTGGGACGTTGTGGTGGGATATTTGGCCAAGTGTTGAAAGGGATGGTGGTCAGTCGAGCTCTTGATGTGAAGATATAGATGGAAATGAGGATTTGGCAGTCCGCTAACTGATCAACCCACGGGCAATCTACGAGCCCGAGAAAGTCAGGTTCAAGTTTAAAGGGATTTTGTTTATGTTTATTTAAAATGTATCCATATTAATGTATATTAATTGATTATTTGTGGTCCAAATGTAAACCATGTTCGAATTTGAATGGTGTTTTGGGCTCGAATTTTTTGTTCAAACCTACAAGCAATAGAGAAAAAAATGTATGACTTTACATTTTGTTTATCGAAGAATATTCTGAGATATAGGAAGATGCAATATATGCACAATATAGAATAGGAACATGTACAAGGAAATGAGTTAATTTTACGAAGAAATACAAATTTCAAATAACAACACCAAGCATTGAATATCACCATAGAACAACCTCAAAATATTTATATTCAGATAAACTGGGTCACAAAATACATTTGAGAATATTTCCCAAAAATAATTGTCTTTGAATTTGTAAACAAATATGTAGTTCAGTACATATTCTGTGAAATAAAAATGCCTTTTCCAAAATGACTCAGATTGGGACTGTCGTGGAATACAAAGAAAATATGTACAAGAATGAAGTTTGTATAAAGAAGAAAGTCGGCGATGGAAAACAACAAAACCTAGCAAGAAGAAAGAGAAAATTGTCAGATATGGGTTAAAGCTTTGTTAGAGTAAGTGGATGAAGACATAAGAATGTAATTAGTATCAACTTACTATGATGGTGTCCCATGCCTTGCAATTTTCTCACGGATGTCCTTTTATGGCTTTCCTTAGCTTTGACCTTCATTGGTAATCTGGTTGACAACCTTTTTCAACCATTCTTTGATGTAGCTCCTCATGGGATCCACGTTCATTTCATGTCAGATTTTTATATTGAATAATTCACTTTTCAAGTCCCTTAGATCAATAGACAAGTTGTGCAATGCTTCTTGAATATCTTAGTTTGTAATCGCATAACTGACTAGCCAAGTTTTCACGTCATCTTCACCATATTCAAGAATTCCATAGAAATTTTCAAATGAAAGTCTTTTATAGATATGAACTTGATCATCAAATGCTTGCTTGGTTAAAAACAACGTGTTGAATATCAATTCTGGGTCTTGGAATTCATTGGTGCTGCCAGCTAGATCTATCTCAGTTAGCTTCTTGAATAATTTGTCTCTTGTAGATATGGTCTGGCTACATTCTTGAATGATACCATTCAGGTTCTTTACCTTTTCTTTCCAGCATGCATTTAGATGGTATATTCGATCCAGGGAAGGGAGATCCTCCTGTCTTCTTCTGAATTCCATCATACTAGTAACTTTAACACCAAATGGTAAAATTGCATCGAGGTAGAAACCTTTCTCGTTCTTGAGATCTTCTTCCAGATACTCATGAGAAGCATGTGCTCTTGTTCCAAAAGAGACCATATTATTTGACATCTCCCAAGCTTCTGTTATTAATTCCATTCTTCTTTTTATATTCTTTTCCACATAGACTCCAGCCAATGGGAGAAGGATTGCTAATCCTTTTAACTTTTCTGCAGGTGCGGTGGGCCCGACTATTGCCAAAGGAGTAGCAAACAGTGGAAGAGGCATTAGAGTTTCCTCCAATTATTTGATTCACTTCTTTAACATGTTGTTTTCCATTTCGAGGGTGCTAATAGAGTTGTCTAGAGAATATCTAGTTGCTCTATGCATCTAGAATATTTGGGAAGGGAACATGTTGCGTAGGTTGATCTCTAACCGAGAATTACCTTTCTTATTATTTACATCTTTGTTTTCAATAATCAATTTTTTGGATTCGTTGTAAAAAACAACGCTCTGAAATGAAAAAGACTCTTCTTCGCCCAATGTATCTATGCAAATTATTTATATCCCATGATTGTGAGGAGAAATGCTCTCTAGGTGGTCATCGTCAGGGAACATTTTGTCAATGTCAATTTCTAGTTCCATATCTTCGAGGGAGAGATCGTAGATATCAATTTATCCCCTTGGTCCCTCCTGTTCTTGGACTATTGTTTTCTTTTTTCTGCTCGCGGGAAGTTTGTGACAACTTTCAGTTTTGCTGGAGGGAGGGTTCTTATCTCCTCCTTCACTTGAAGAACTATGTGTGACTTTGTTACTTGGGTAGGTCGTTGGAGTACTTCTACGAGATGTTGTGGTCTTGGGTGTGGCGGTCGGGGATTGGGCACTTTTTTCACCCGGGCCTTTTCGGTTCTACTTGTGTGAATCATTGGTACTGGTACAGAGTTCATTCAGGATAGTGTCAATGAAATAACTGTTGAAGTGGTTCCTGATCATGAAATCCCAGAGTTTCCAAGGCAGAGAGATGAATTGACCTTTTTTTTTCATGGAAAAAATGCAACCAATAGATGTACTCCCTTGTTATTCCAGCGAAAAACATTGTACCAGATATGTGACATGGAAGGAAGCAAGGATTTTGTGTAGACCCAAAAATCCTTATAACATTATAGTTCTCCATTTCTTCTAGTGTCCCCTTCCTATCCAGGAAGATTGTTAGCTGGCCAGACAACCGAGGAAAATACTTTCCAAATATCAATGCTTTAAAAACTGAAACAAAGTCATTAAAGACCTTATAAAAATGTTGGCAAGCATCGTGTCTCAATAATTTCTGGCACGAGAATGTTACTGGGTCAAATGCAGAGTTCAAATTCTTACACATAGATAGTCCAGGAAATGGATAGCAATTTGGCATGGCGAAAATTAAATAAGATGACATAAATAATTTCTTCTGCCTCCTATATTGCAATAACTGGGAAGAGATTTCAATGGAAATCAACTTGTCGCAATGGAAGATGGCTTGTTTCTTGACCATAAAATATAAAATATACAGAATCATCTAAGAGATGTCGACTACACTTTCTTGTCTCGTTTTCCTCGTGAAAATCAAAGCAATTTTCCGAAAAAGTTTTTTACATGCACTAACCTGTAATATGGCCATGTCCTGGGGAGCAAGTGTTGGGTCGTGTAAGAACTTCGGCAAGAGGTCCAATTCATTACCATGATTCTTTATGAGCTGTCTGCAATTCTCTCCCTTGAAAGTAGGCGTTGGGTCGGGAAGTGTTAACATCTTTCAAAATATTTGAGGCAATAGGAAGATTTGGGAATGGTTGCCCATCTGGACAATTCGCTGGTTCAGAATATATTTCTCAGCACAACACCTGACCAAGTCCTTAAAGTAAAAAAAATTGGGGATACAATCTACCGTTGCAATTTCAGATGTCGAGATAATTTTCATCTGGGTAGAAGTGGATGAATTTCAAAAGAATACAAGAGGATATCCCTTCCCCCTTGTGACAACTCCAAATTCGTTTTCTAAACCCCTTTGCATTATTATTTTGGAAACAACTATGGCACAATATCCAGGATGTGGAAGTTGGCATATCAAAACACATGCTTTCCAGGAACAAAAAATAAGAGTCTCTATAGAACATTGACGTTCAAGAACAAGGAAAAGATTATGGTTGCAACAACCACACAAAAAGATGTTCTGCAACATAATTTAGAGGCAGGGACTCCTGCATTTGAAAATTATTTCTTGCAGGGTGCAAAACAACAAGCATAAAAAAATGAATAGCAACGAAATGATGGCACAGAAACTTACCCGTCATCAAGGGATGACAAAAGCGTAGCCCCAAAACTTGCAAACCACAACAATAGGTCCAACAACTTTCAAAGTTGAAGAACAACAAACCAGTGAAGAACCACAAAGAGGTCCAACTGCAACTGCAGGACCTCAACTTTGCAAAGTTGAATCAAACAACAACGAGCACATTTGAATGAACCAACGAACAAGAATCAACCACTGAACCAGTAATGTTGGTGAAGAGCAATATTTCCCAATTTAACTGCAAACAACACTATCAAAAAATGGAACGAAACTGTATTGTAACACATCTGTAGAATAAACATTTAAGGTTGTGAGGCTTGTTAGGTAAATACTTAAGACTGTCAGAACCATCAAAGGGCGTCGGGATGTGAAAATATTTAATAAATAATGCAGTGTAGCAGGCCTGTTTATGTACACAACAATGACAAAGACTCTCAAAGTACGCAACAATAAAGAAAAAGAAAACATAATAATAGTAATAAAAAATTAAAAAATAATAACAATGATAATAATAAAATAATAGGGACCCGGATGGGGTCCCACCTGGAGAAAGGCAGAGGACAGTTGGAACTGGGTAGCTGTGGGATTTATTAACCCCGGATGCCAACCCCTCCACATTAAATCCTCCATGGCTCACACCATGAGAGGAGTTATGTTAGTGCGCCTGGCTGGGATACTGGCCGAGCGAACTAGCCAGGCAGAGTGTACCAGGAGGACGCAGAGGTCTTTTCCGACTTCAATGGTGAATGCAGAGGTCCTTTCAGGATTTCATGGAGTAAAGAGAGACATCCAAGCTCATTTCACTCCATTCTCTCCCTGGTGCACTCTTTTTGCAATGCTCCTCGACCCTCACGATAACTTTCACATCATTGTTTTCTGTGACCTTTCCTCACAAACCAATGACATCCTCTCTGCCTCCCTCCACTCCATTCTCCACTTCATCTCCTCTACTTCCCTCCATTGCACCCTGCATCTTGCCCCATCCTTCACTCACCCCTTCCCCCACCTCCATATCCCCCCTGCCATGCCCCGAGAGCGCGAAAACCCCAGGAGGGTTGCTCACAAAAACAACACCCTCTCTCGGGATAACAAGCTCACCCCCTCTCAAAGAACGCTCATCGCCCACTTCGCCAATCCTCGTCACTCCTCCCAGAGCACTCATTCGACTCCCCTCCAGTTTCATGGAGCCAGCAGGGTCAAATTGGAGACGACCTCCTCCACTGCCCATTATCCCCCGTCTCCCCCTCCACCTCTGATTTACAAACCAACAACGTAAACTATTAGGCACCACCTTTGGGTGAGTGTATCACTCACGATACCAACCTCTTTCCCCCCCCCATCATCAATCTTGGTGAATCCTACTATGGCAATGAAAGCTGGAAGGTGGAGGAGAAGATTCCTCCAAGATGGCAGCTGGAGAATAATGCAGGTACAAACAAGGATATCACCACAAGGGATGAAAAGGAGATTGGCAAGGAGGATGAGGATCCACCTCATCATTTATCCAACCGTCTCGTAGAGGAGCACCTTCAGTTCCTCTTCGAGATTAGACAAAAGAAGGACGACCAAGTGCATTCACAAAGCGTCCTCAGCCAATGGATGGACATTCTATTTTATGCCCCCATGGATGCTCCTACTTATACCATATGCCCGATTTGTAGTCAACGATTCAACCTAGACTATACTATTCATGGACAACCAGGCCCATCTATGGATTGAAGCCCCCAGGTTTCAGTTTTTTGTTTATTTTAGTTGTAGAGTTGGTGGTCTATTTTACCACGACAACAAGATAGACGCTTTAAAAGTTTTTCCTTATTATGTATGTATAGTTTTAGTCATGGCAACTCTATATATAGCCAGCCTTAGTGGAAGAATGCAAAACTTGGTTCCATAAGTTTTTTGTAATTTTTTGTGCAAACATTACAGTTCCAGCAAGGCTAGAGCTCAGAAGAATATATCAGTGTTTGAACAATATGTAGCCACCTGTTTTGGTTTCCCTCCTGTGGCAGAACAGGTGGCTACCATGTGTCATTTTATAAAATACAGTTGTTATTAATATAAGGTTTTTCACTTTTATTTACAAAAAAATAATAATAAAATAATAATAATAATAATACCAATAGTTCGAATATTGGGGACTATGCTAAAAAAAATTGATTGAGATGACAAAGTAATATGAAAACTGACTATCCATGTGCAATAAGACCTCAAATCTATTAGCTAAACATTTTAGTATGAATAGTACAAATTAAAAAAAAATACCGTAGATGATAAAAACCTTGGGTATGGAAACATATAATTCATTGGGAATAACAAAGTTGGCAATAAGACCTCGAATCTATTATCCAACGAGATCATGACATATATGGCTTTTTTATAATAAAAAATAAAGAAATAATGTTTTTAGTTTTGTAGTTCGAATAATAGAAATTATGCAAAAATTTGTAGTCAAACAAAAAGCTAATAGTCAACGAATTATCAATCACTATAAACTTTGGATATCTAAACATTTCAATATGAATAGTACAAATTCAAAAAAGTACCATAGATGATAAAACTTTGAATATGGCAACATATAATTCATTGGGAATAGCGAAGCTGGAAATAAGAACTCAAATCTATCATCCAATCAGATCATGACATATATGGTTTTTTTTATTATATAAACAATAATGATTTTAGTTATGTAGTTTGAACAATAGAAAGTATGCAAAAAATTTTAGTCAAACGACAAACTAATATAAACTCAACGAATTATCGATCGCTATAGTCCCTCTACACCTTCGACAGGGACTACTAAGAATATTATTAATTTATCCCTTTAAATAAAGAGTGTGACCACTACCATGTCATTGTCAATGCTATTCACATTTCCTTGAAGGTCGCTGAAATTGCTTTCCCTAAAAAAAATTTCCAACCCACCAAAACATTCGACTTTTTGAACTTTTTCACCAGAATCCGATGAAATAGATGTTGGTGAAATCACATTTTAATGTTGTTTAAATTTCATTTTTGAATGCATAAATGGATTCAACACCCTGGAAAATCCTTGAGACACTTGAATTATAGAAACTCAATCAATCAAATCTAGATTTCCAACAAGTTTTTGCCGGATTTCAGTAAAAATTGATCAGAAAATATACTCGTAAAAGCTCCAAAAAGTCGAATGTTTAGATTGTGCATATATACAAATAATAATTGTGTAGAGTATGATATAATTATTATTAATCGCTGCCTTGATAATGGATTTTAGTCATCACTAAGTGGCCTCATTTAGTGCATATGGAAAGTTACATTGGGAAATGGAGCTATAAATTCTCCAAAGTCAGTATTAGTATGGGAGTTTGTATTTTTGGGTATTTAAAAGTATTTTTTTTTTAATGAAAAATGTCATTTAAGTGCATGTTGATTGGTTGATAGTGGCTAATGTGATTATATATGTGCTTGGTAGTGGTGGAACGTCACAATGAAAATTATAAAAATGGTTGGATTTTGCAAGGGCATCAACTCGCTTTCATGTATCTTGACAATTCTTTACAGTGAATGATGGTCATAGTGGGAATTCAATGATTTTCCTTCGTGCTGATTTTGAATTGATTATTTATTGAAGGCGTTATTATGTTTTCATTTGGTGTATGAGGACAACTATGGGAAACTATTGTTTTGTGGTTGTTTCTAGATTTTGGTTGTTGCTACTACCACCTTTTGATTGTTACTCATGTCATTGTGTTTGGAAGTGTATATGATGGGATATCAATGCTCGATGTTGGTGGTTGCAAGAATTTGATGCAATTTACCTTTTGGTTCATTGTTTTTTGGATGTGATTTGTCTAGGAAAGGGGTTAATTTTTGTTTTTTGATAGTGAATGCTGGTGGTTGTGGGTATTTAGTGATTCTTGTTCATGGTGGTCTATCTCTGGTTTGTTTGCAAAATCAGTTCTTATGTTTTCGTTTGGTGCATGTGGAGACTTGTTGGAGAATATTGTTGTTTGGCTCTTTCCACCTTTGATTGCTTCTCTTGTTGTTGTGTTTCAAAGTCCATATGGTGGGGAGTGAAAATTGAATGCACACTATTGGTGGCTATGGGAAATCACTATGATTTTCTTTCTGCCTTCATGTGTTACTCTCTAGCTTGTTTGGGATAGGAGTTATTATGTGCTTCATTTGACATCTATGTTTTGTAACCTTTGGATTGTAGCTACTCTCATCAAGTGTTAATGGTGGTCGATGTTGCATGTTTGACCAAGTTACTCGATGAGAATTATTAACCCCTTCACTTTTTGTGCAAAACAACGTGGAAAAATAACATCAACAAAAAATGTGGACATGTATAGTGGCACCACTTGAAGAAAAGGAATGAACCTATTCAACCTTATGGAATCTCAACATAATGGGAAGGAATACCTAGTTTTGCAGCTTATATTAGCTATCTTTCTTTAAGACATTATGGATGGTAATTATGGTGTTGAATAGGTTAGTTAAATTAGTTTTTTGACATAGTAAAAAACAACCATGGGTTCGAATTGTAAAAATAGCCTCTAGGGGCTTTATTAAAGGGTGGT
>JZKD02S0455346.1:184513-213383 GCA_000966675.3 Picea glauca
GATCCAATGAAACTAGTCCCACTCAATTTGGATACTCTAGGAAGAAGTTATTATTGTTTTACCTGGAACACCTTCTTGAGACTAGTCAATAGGACTAGTCAGATACCCTATCTTATACAGGGTGTATCTACAAATTTAAGATGACCCAAAAGCTAAACCTTTTTCCATAGATACCTTACTAATTTCTATAAATAGCCTCCAAAGTTCAGGGTCTAAAATGTTATATAAAAATTTTTATAGCAACAATTCCGCAATGACTCAGTTCAAGATGATTCCAGACCCTATCTTGTACAGGCTGTATCTCCGAAAGTATAAGGCCTCAGGAGATGAATTTTTAACCCAACGTACCTTGATCCATCTACTAAATATTTTACAAGACGTTCCTTCTGAAACATTGTAGAAAAAGAGTTATAGTGAAAATTCCAAGGTATCTCAGATGTAGCAGCGAAACCCCAAGACCTTGAGCTCTGATACCATATGTTAAGAACCAAATATCAATATAGCATAGAAAAACCGCAGAAAAAGTACTCAACGCCTTGAAAAAGAGATAATTTCAGATAATAATCCTATTTGAGGGGGCAACCTCCTTTTACCCCACTTAAATGTTCAAGTACAAGATGATTCAAAATGAAAATGTCTCCTTGGTATTTATAGGAGACTAGGAGGTATAATTACAACTAATGGCCTAAAGCCGACATAAATAAAAAAACATTACTAATATAATATGACCCAATTAAGGGGAATTGAGCCAATATTAGGGCTTAACAGTTCTCATCACGAGCATACCTATCACTTCCATGAATATCTAGTGGTATGAAATTTCCATCATATGGTCACCAAACCAAGGTAATGGCTCTCAGTTGCATGGATGAGAGAAAGGGGGTCTCATCACGAGCCAACCTTCTCACTTCCACTAGGTGTTTGTGGGTGACATTTCCATTATCTGGTCACCACATCAGGGAAGTGACCTTCAAACTCTCCTTAAAGTTATTAAAGAATAAAATAATGGAAATAAATGGTCTTGGAAAAAGTGCATTGTGGACGAAGGTACCACACACTCTCTACAAAGGCACCCATGAATGAGACAATACGACCCCTTGTATGTCATGAGCCCTATGCCCATTGAGTCTTGACCCCAACCACTTCATCCACTTTACATGGCTTAGAGAGGGATCTCTTGGAAACCCTCCTTGACTTAGGGAAATATCTACCCAATAGAACACCTTGTCAAAGTTATTTTGCAAGGGTTTAGTTGAGTAAGTGAGAGGATTTACACCCCTCATCTTAAAACCCTAGCTAGGATACTTGCCTTGGGAGGTAAGAGGATTTACACCCCCAAGGATTTAATAACCCTATCTCATTTCTTTCTGACCCCATTAACACATAACTAAAGACAGTAGTCTTACATTGGATAAACAAATGATTGCATTGGGAAACATGATTTTTGGTCATTTTTTCTTCTTGCAAAGTGGATTGTATTCTTTGTTCCTTGGGAACCTCACAACCACTAGGGAATCCCCATCAAGGGGATACTTCTTTATGTTGTTATAAAATTACATCTTTATCCATTAGGGCTACAGAAACCCTAACTCATTTGCTTGAATAACTCTCTTATCAACCACTAGATTTTTCTCAAACTTTGCACACTTATTCTTCTTGGTCTAGCGCAATTTTTGAAAAAGTTTGAGGGGTTTTTAGAGGTTGATTATTTTTTTGTAATACATTGAATTTTACAGCCATAAGGCTAATATAACTTTTTGCAGACAATTTTTTACAAGAGCCTTATCTTTCTATGCTAAAATATTGTTTTTTCATCTTGAGTTTAGCTAGTCATCAACTAGTCTTTCTCTTGTATATTCTACTTGATCTCTAGTATTTCTTGATAAGATTATAGTACCATATTATTGATGATATATACTTTTATCTATTGCTGCAAATTACTGAAAACAAGATTAACTTACTGATCCAACTAACATACATCATTGCAAAGTGTTTTTTCTTGTGTCTCGGGTAGGTATTTCACCATTTACAGGTTACTCAACATACTTGGAAACCCTTGGAACTTCCCAAGACTTCATTCCACACATTTTTATCCACTTATAATTGACCTCTATGGATCCACTTCCATCTCTATCCATCTCCTTCTCTTTCCCCCTAGGGTCACCGAGATCGCCTCCCTAGAGTGACCTAGTCACCCTTGAAGTGCGAGACCTACATTGAGGTGACATTGGGTGTAGGATTCCCATATTGTAGCACCTGATCTGTGGTTGGGTCAGGATTTTCACAACCTACAATTTGCGCTATAACATTTTGGCACCGTTGTCGGGGAATATTTTCAATCTTCTCCGTACCATAACGACACTTTGGTAAGCTATCCTAAAGACTTTCCCTTAGCATTCCTGGCGAATCCACCTAAGGGACGTTCCCTTTCCACCTTTCTTGATGAGCTCTTATTGAAACTCATATGGAGACTCCACTTTCCCATAACTCACTTTTCCTTTGTTTTCCCCTTTTCATCCTTTGATGAGCCTTGAGCTCATCTGGTGAGTCCATTGAGGTGTTACCCTAAGTAATGGAAACATGGCCATGTGGCGCTTTCATGAAGAATAAAAATATTTGGATCTCGAAGCTATTGATGAATATCCAAATAAGTTCCCAATTAACCAATTTGATCTCCTCCCAAAATTCGATGGTAATCCATTGTCAGACGTACCACATGTTGTTGGGTTTGTCAGATCCATCTCAATTTTGAGTGCACAACATGAGGATGTGTCCTTGTGGTTGTTTTTTCTATCCCTAGGAAGGGAATAGAGAGTTTGGATTAGACATTCTTATAATACAAGAAGCATATATTCTTTGATGATCCTCATTAGAGAGTTCCCTAAGCATTGGGGACCAAAATCTCAAAGTCTTGAAGTTATAGTTCAAAACCTGGAGGACTCCTTTTCAAGAGAAGGTTTTGACCTTGATCCTATTAAATGCTTAAGAGGAATGATTCTTCCAGAGTTTTTTGAAACAACAATTGAAAAAAAAGAAGTTGACAACACCAACGAGGAAATTTTTGAATGTCTCAAATGAAGCAGAGATGAAGATTCCAAGTTTTTTGAACAACCAATGAGACTTTTCCATGATAAGGACTTTCTTGTTAAGTTTTGTTAGCAAAGAAAAGAGGAGCTTGACGCCATCATAGAAGATTATGAGAAAATGCCTACCCAAAATTCAGCTTGGGAAGTGATCAATTCATATTTTGGAACATATTCATTATATGATGCTCTAACCGAGAAGTATGGATACCAAGAATTCTTCTCAAGTGATGATGAGTGACTCTTCATGCCCGAGGAACTCTATGAACTCATTTTAGATTAATATAAAGATGGTGAGTTCTTTGAAACTTTTGAGGATGATGAAGGCCCAAATGAAGAGACATTGATGTCCTTGCTCCAACTTGACGAATATGATATCATTCAGGCTTGTTCTCCTCATGCGTATGAAGATGAAGTATCTTCCCTTCCACTTGATGAGGACGTCCAGACCTCAGCTCCTCCTGCACATCAAGAAGAGAACCTTATGATTTATAATCCTTTTGAAAACTTTGATTATGATTTGTTCCATGATTGTGAAAATGAAGAAAAATGCCAAAAGGATCTTGATGAAATTTCTCTTGTAGAAGGCATGAACAAGACATTGTTATCTACTGTCCCTTTGGAAGAATGTGAAGTTGTCTAGTTTTTTGAAGAAGTAATCATCCTTTATGATGTAGATGAAATCATGGAACAACCCCAAGATATAGTTGACGACCACATTGATGATTTCATACATATTGGGAGGAGTATATGGGACATGAGTTTTTATATCTTTGACGGAAATCTCATCTACGACATTGAAGGCCACTCTCAAATAGAGGACACAAGCATATTTTTAGATGATTTCTTTTCATAGCTGAATGGTCCATATATTTGGAAGCCTAATGATGATATGGTTACATATTTGTTCATCTCCTTTGAGGATAATGTGTCGCATCATACTCAGAGTGATTTTCATTCATCCCTTTATGCACACCTTGTTGAGGATGTAGATTTTTTCTATGAGGGATTTCAACATCTGTTCTCATATTTTGATAGATACTAGGTCATGGACTATTGGCACAGGGGCAAACCCAAGGTTCAATGCTACAACAACGTACCAGAAAAACCCTAACTACCATCCCTTTCGGCAACACCTACGAAGTGTATGAAGTCTCACCTGAGATAGAGGCAGGGGTGGTTGCGAGACTCAGGTGTCTGCAACCTTAGCTGGGACATAGATCTGTGATTATATCACTTACAAAGAACTTAGCATTGATCATTCATCAATATTCAATCCTTATTATACTTCGCAGATAGCACATAGCATCACAACATTTACCTAGATCTAAGGTATTTCAACACTTAGCAATAGTAAAACAAATCAGATCCAATAGATTAGCACTAAGCATCTTCATACATGTCAGATATAACATTCACACACATATAAGAAGAACAAAGCATAAGTGGATCTATCTAACTACATCAAAGCACTTAGCAAAATAGAGATAACCACATCAAGTCAAAGCACAAAGCATAACACACAGATTTATGTGGTTCACCCCCACTCTGGGGCTACATCGACCAACTTTTCTTCTTTATTAGTGTCTTCAATCGGTTACAGCAAAAAGCCACCAAAACCCTTATTCGCATAGGACAAAATATCTATGCAGCTCAACAGAAGATTTGCGTAGCTCACTAGATCCTTCTTCCTTTCACTACAACACAAAGCCTTCTATAACTTCTTACAACAACTTGCACTTAGCTTCGCAAGACTTTTACATTCATGCACAAAGAATTTACAAAGTCTATTATCACTTAGATTACATCACATACACTTCTCCATCTTTCTATAGATGCCTAGATATCTATTTATAGATTACAAAAGTGGTCCTAATCATGGGTAAACCCATGGGCCGACATCCCTTTCCCATTACATATTCCAAAAATCCAAAAGGGGCCCAAAAGTGGGCCGAGATCTCGTGATCTCTACTTCGTCTTGCACTCTTCCTTCGACAGGGTTTTGAAGTCCCAAAATAAGTTACATGACCAATATTATCCCAAAACTCGGTCAAGGGCCAACAGGCCCCCAACACTCACCTGTGACTCATCCCGAGTCACTCTAGTTTGAGAAATTATGCCTCGAATGCCTCGAGCTTGGCTCGGGTTGCTTCAACCTGCTGCATTGCTACAACCTCTTGCTCAGTGAAGTCTTGGATCACTGTGTCATTTATTGGCCCTTCTAAGCATTGTTCTGCAGTGATGACAAACTGCTCGAGCTCTGCTCCTTGGCTTTCAACTTTAGTGAACAGTTGGAATGCCTTCTCTTGCACTGGTTGAATTCATTGAGAGACTTCCGTCACTTTACTTTGGATCATGTGGATCTGTTGTTGGGCGGTGCGTTTCTCATGAAACCTCTTCATCCTTTCGACTGGTGACAAGGCCTTCAACTGTGCTTGTAACGTATCTGTGTGCTACTTCGCTTCTTGGAGTTGCGACTCCAATGCCTACAACTCTAGATTCTCCGTGAGGTTCTCATAAGTCTGAGTGCTCCTAGAGCTCAGCTGCTTGCATTCCAAAGTAAGAGCTTTTAATCTTCCAACTATGTTGCAGGAAGTTGCCTCCCATAGGTCTCTTATATCTTGAGGGGTCTCGGACACAGTACGAAGTTCCATAACTGTGATGCACTGCTAGAACTTCTGGATTACTTCTTCAGTTTGTACCACCTATTGTGGAACTCTTTCTTCGGCCTGTACTTCGATAACTGTCATAGAGTAGAGTGCTTTGTTGACTAGTTCCTTTACTTCAAGTTGCGCTGTGAGTAACTGTTCCTTGCTTTGTTGTAGCTTTGATTTCTCTTTGTCTCACTGTACTTGAAGAGTGAGTTTTTCTCTTTCGTAAGCACTGCATTTTTTGAGAAGTACTCCATGTACATGTGTCAAAGCCTGGGTGGCTTGTGTTGTTTCTTCCTAAGCCCGTTGAAGGCGAGCTTTGACCATATCAACAATCCAGTGAAGTTGAGCTGGTTCATTTCCCACTTCTACTATCCCTACTCTCATAGGCGCAATGAAGACTGCGCAGCTAGACTAGAGTGCCTGATGCACTCCTTGGATTTCAATCTCGATACGATTATACATCTGCTCCTGCTTCACCTCTTGCTTCTCTACTACCTCCTATGAAGCATCATTCACAGGTGCAATGATGAAATTAAAATCATCCAATGTGAGGGTAGTCCACGTCTTGGTTACAGTGGTTTTAGGTTTCTTCTGGGAGGAAGATTTCGGAGGTGAAACCTTCCTTTTCTTCGATGAGTCCTCTTCTTCCCTAGGTGGCGATACTTTGCCTTTTTGTTGTTCAATTTTTGCGCCTTCTGTCTCTTCACCAACACCCCCTTCGTCTGGTGTGATAGAGTTAGTCCTTACAGATGCACTGTCTACATCATGAACCTCTTCAAGCTTCTTCATCTTCTTGGTCCTGGTGTATCCAACACATTTTTTGGGCTATCAATATCAGACAACTCTATGGGGTTCGCTGGAATGAGAAAGTCTGTCGACCAATCCTTGGTGATCTCTTCAATGTCTTCCTCGGTCAACTTGTAATATGACTGCAGCTATTGCTTGTGCTCATCAACACGCATTGTTATATAAATGAAGTGGCAGTCCGCACTGAACTTCATTAAGGGTTGAAACCTATGGAGGGTATTTGGGGTCATACGAGGCTCGAACTGGATGGAGAGCTTCAACTGGTTGTAGTAAGTATGGAGGACGACATTGGATTTCCCCTACTTGTTCATATCGTTGGAGTATCACAAGGTACTAAACTTCGTAGCCAAAGGTTCGAAGGGCTCGATGTTTGAGAAGGTCACACCTTCCGAGATCTCCCATGTGATGAAAGTGATCAATATGAGAAGCCAGTTGAAGTGGAACTCATACCCTTGGTCTTGTGCTTCCCTGAAATCAAGTTCTAGCTGGTTTACAAGGTACTTTGCCCAATTCATATGAAGTCCTTCTGCACACTTCCCTGCAATATCTACTATGAATCCAGTCACTTGGGTGGGTTGGTTCTTGCGAACTAACTTGCTTGCGATCAACTGACATGCAAGGCGCACTGTGCCACTCTGGATAGAGGCTACCTTGTAACCTCATGTGCCTTTCTCAACATCTCCATAAGTTTCTTTGATTCTTTGTGCTAATGCTCGGTTTGAGGTCTTTCCAGGGTAAAATTCTTGTGGGCTAGGGCCCTGCATGCTTAGCCCTGTGATCTGACTGATCAAGGTCAGATCCACAGTGATGTAGCAGTTCAACCATAAGTATCCTTCATGGTAGTAGGACATAGACAACTTGATGCATGTGTTTACTTCCTGGTGTCTGTCGAAGTGTGGGATCTTCAGGACATTGAGCAGTGTGGACTGCACGAGGTTCTGGGTCCATGACTACAGGATAATCTTTGAATTATTTCCTTTAGTTCTGGTCAGATACTTGTGCAGGGAGAGCATGTTGTAAGCCTTCTTGTTGCCAAGGTTGAAGTCATTGAATTTTAATGTTGTGAGATTATCTTGGTCGCCTCGAACTATGCGTATCCCTTTCTGGAGGTATGTCGTGACCAAATCATAGTCAAAATCTCTGGGAACACTGTCTCGATTGATGGCTCCTCTTAGAGGGTGTAGGTAGGTAGGTAGAATGCTCCAAATCAGCTTGGCATTCACTATATCATCTCTATGCTTAGTATGCTTCTCATCGGCCTGTCGGGATGGTCTGGCTCGAGCAGTGGACAGAGAGGTTGCCAGTCCTCTCGTCGACGATGCTTGAGCACTTGTGGATACTCCTCTTTCCGACATGACTCTCTCATTCGTTAAATCAAGTAGAACTTCTGTTACGAATTCTTCGACTGCGGTGAGCTCGTCGGACATATGCGCTCGGGATAAATTATCGGGGTCACACTGATCTTAGACACTACACAGGAATGAACAACAAGGCGCGATGATCACTGTATACACGTGCTAATCTGCGGGCTTCAAATTCTCAGTTGGAAAAAGTGTTCTTCGTACATGGCGCGATAGATATATAGGTGATATTGGAAACGGTTATGAGCCTCATTAATTCCTATTCTATCCGTTATGGCGCGGTCCAACGGGTTGGTGGTGAGCCATCAATGCTTTTCGATCCATTCAGAGTGGCAGTTGAACAGATATATCAACCTCTAACGACTATATTGCTTCGCCATGGTGAAGTGACCCATGTCACTATTCTGATATCCCAACGAAGCTCCATTTTTGCAAAGTTTCTTTCTGCAAGGTATCCTTTGGAACATGCTATAACTTTTCAATATTATCCTTCTTCTTACTTATCTTTTTAGCCTTCTTCCTAGTGAGCTTCATCTCGGTGGTTCTTTTCTTTTTCTGATTCTTATTTTCCCTGGACATAGGCACTTCGCACTGTTGAGGTTCTCTCCCAGGAATCAGGGGTAATACCTCTTCTATATCTGAGACAGATACTTCAATCTTCTGTGAGTCCTCTAATGTTCTTACAACTTCGACATATGGGTTTCTAGCGCTAAGTAGCTTCGATTTGTTCTCCTATTCTTCAATCAACTGTGTGATCCTTTTGGTCATGAAATATTTTAATTCTTGTCTCTGCTATTCTAAAACCTCTTCTTCCTTCTTCTTTCTGGCTTGATATCTTTCAATCCAAGGTTTTCCAAGTAACATAGTAAACGAGGCGCTATCCTCAATAAATTTGATAATCTCAAAATCTTCTTTTGTCAAAGTTCCATTGACATTCATAGATATCTAAGTGAGCCTTCCACATAGGTTTACTAGTTTCCCTCTAAATAACCCTATTCCTCATAGCGAAGGAATCATAGTAGGCCTCCCTATAATTTCCCAAGTCCTCTCTATCATAACATTCACCTGTGTTTCCTCATCCAAAACACAGTCAATGTCGAAGTCTCCTATTCTTACCTCAATGCATTCTTTTTCTTTAAAGACCTCTGATAACCTAACATGTCGGTGGTCATTCAAGGTGTCTTTCATCTTTAGTAATACCTTCTCTGATTCTTTCTGGGGTTCTTCTATTTCTGGATCTGCCTTAGGGTTTTCCTGGTTCATATTCATTCTTTCAAGCTTAGCAACCATTCTAGGGAAATCCAACACTTCATGGTCCATAGATTTGCAACAAAGACAACTAGGTCTTCCACCAGGGAATTCCCTAGCCAGATGGCCTGGTTTTCTGCAGTTGTAGCATAGGATTAATCCTCTCTTTCTTTCAAATGATCCCCAGCCTCTTCTGTATTGTGCACTAGGATCGTGGTAGCTAGCTTGTAAAAAAATCTTTCTAGGATCCTGCATCCATTTGTTAGTCCAAACATTATTTCTATGCATAGGTATAACATATCTATCACTATTCTTATCAGATCTATTCATATCAAACTTTCTTTCATCTATTAATGCCCTAGTTTTTAAGCTAGGACATAATCTATCAAACATACCTAGATCCATGCTCTAGAAACAAAAAATTCCACTTATCTTACTTCTACAGAGCACAAAGCTTCCAGATCTAAGAAATTTTAACTATTCTTACCTTTATTGGAGTACAGAGCTTACAGATCTTACCTCTTTTCTGCAGATCTTACCTCTTTTCTTCAAAAATTTCCACTTTTACCTTTCTTAGAGCACAAAGCGTTTAGATCTTGCTTCTTTTCTTCAGATCTGACCTTCCTTTCTTGGCACAGAGCTTCTCGGGTTGATTAAAAAGCTGCACACTAGGGCAGCAGATCTATGCACAGAGCTTCCACAGTTTCCAATTGAACCTTGGCACAAAGCTTCTTCTCCCTCAGTTCCCAGCAATCACAATTTCAGGTCCCGGCAACGAAACCATTTGTTGGCACAGGGTCAGACCCAAGGTTCAACACTACAACAACACACCAACAAAACCCTAACTACCGACCCTTTTGGAAACACCTGCGAAGCAGATGAAGTCTCACCCAAGGTAGAGGCAGGGGTGGTTGCGAGACTCAGGTGTCTGTAAGCTTAGCTGGGACACCGATCTATGATTATATCACTTACAAATCACTTAGCATCGATCATTCATCAATATTCAACCCTTATTATACTTCGTAGATAGCACATAGAATCACAACATTTACTTAGATCTAAGGTATTTCATCACTTAGCAATGGTAAAACAGATCAGATCCAATAGATCAACACTAAGCATCTTCATACATGTCAGATCTAACATTCACACACATCTAATAAGCACAAAGCATAAGTGAATCTATCTAAATACATCAAAACACTTATCAAAACAGAGATAAGCACATCAAGTCAAAGCACAAAGCATAACACACAAAGTTACATGGTTCACCCCCACCCTAGGGCTATGACCACCAACTCTTCTTCTTTATTAGCGTCTTCAATCTGTTACAACACAGAGCCACCAAAACCCTTCTTCGCATAGGACATAAGATCTGCGCATCTCGCTAGATACTTCTTCCTTTCACTACAACACAAAGCCTTCTATAACTTCTTACAACAAATTGCACTTAGCTTTGCAAGCCTTTTATAGTCATGCACAAAGCATTTACAAAGTCTATTATCACTTAGCTTACATCGCATACACTTCTCTATCTTCTGATAGATGCCTAGATATCTATTTATACATTACAAAAGTGGGCCTAAGCATGGGTAACCCCACAGGCTGACATCCCTTTCCCATTCCATATTCACAAACATCCAAAAGGTGCCTGAAGGTGGGCCGAGATCCCGTGATCTCTGCTTTGTCTTGCGCTCTTCCTTCAATAGGGTGTCAAAGTCCCAAAATAAGTTACATGACCAAGATTATCCCAAAACTTGGTCAAGGGCCAACATGGCCAGCCCAAGGTAGTCAACAGTTCACTCTACGAAGAAGTTTTTTCATCTTGGGGATTCTCACGAGGATTCACAGATGCAGAGGTAACATTTTTCTTCTTCTAGACCTCATCTCATCCTGTATCTCATTTCTTCCCCTCGGGTAGAGCATGGGGTCTTCTTGAGTCATCCCACATCTTCTTAGTCTTCAAGGAGCAGTGATTGTGTTGATAAGGATGAAGATGAGCCATCATCTACATATGCTAGTCAACTCCAGAGATGGATAGATAGGGCTTGTGGCTATGCTTGTAGGCATGAGTTCCAGGATGATCGAGATTGTGGTTTCCCTTTCCAACAGGATTTCCTCCCTCCCACCCATCTCCATTAGTTTTATTTCATGATTGATTATATGTCTATTTATGCTCATGCTTACTATGTGATAGACTTATATTTTTTGTTTCACATGATTAAGAATAGGGGGGGGATGTCTTCATCAAATGATCATGTGGTTGCACTAGTTTTACAATTTCACCTGAAACCTTCGGGACATGATATTCAAGGTCACGGGACCCTAGGTAAGTAGGTAAGTCATCTTGCTTGCTTGCATATTGCATTTTGGTTTGCTCATATTAGTTTAGTTGCATTGCATTTTCATTTTTCTCTACTTCCATTATTGATTTCATCATCATCTATGTATACTTAGTTAGAAATTTTGTCAAAATTTTCTTTTTCTAGCTTAGTTGGTTTTGATTATGATCATATGAGAACAAGGATGAGTAGGCCATCCTACACTTGATAGTTTGATGTTTCCTTCCAGTCACAGGTTTACCAGGATATGTTGTGGTTCTCATGCACTCTACGGAGCCAGATGTTATCCTATGTAGGAGCCAGATGTAATCCCATTTTGTGGATAACTAAGGCGATTATGTCTCTAGGCCCTCAGGTTGCAGATATGGAGTGTCGAGAGACTACATGAGTAGCAATACCCTTTTGCATAGTTGGAAACCCCTCTCACTAGCACAAATGTTCACAAATTTCTAGATGGCATCCACCACATCAGCTGTCTTTCGAAAGGCAGTGGGCCTTGCTCCATGAGGTATAAGTCAATATTATGGTGAGCATCATTTCAATATTTAATCCAGTTGAGTATGTTGTATATTAGATTTCTCTGGATTTCATGATACATGCTTGGACATTATGCCTTTTTCCCTGCTTCACCTTGGTGGTTGACATTGTGCCCTAGTAAGTGGTCTTCCCTAGGGATGGGTTTTCTACTAGGAACTCCCTTAAAGAGCCATCGTACCATTCACGACCATACTTACCACTTTCCATCATTGTTCCCCTCCATTTCCTTATCTCTTGGGATTTTATGGTGTATTGACCCAAGAAGGGGTTGTCCCTCATTCTATGGGAAGAAGGGGGTGAATTCCCAAAGGAATTGATGTTGGGTAAAAGATAAAATCCTTGTATGAACCTTCTAGATGCTTTGCCTAGGGATCACCCAAGAAAGCAGTGAAACACTTATATTTCAGTAAAGGGCACCCACAATATAATACATAATACTTGAAATGTTAGTTGAAGAATGGGATGTCTCATCACGAGTCGACCTATCACGTCCATGAATATCTAGTGGTATGACATTTCCATCATATGGTCACCAAACCAGGGTAATGGCTCTCAGTTGCATGGCTAAGAGAAAGGAGGTCTCATCATGAGTAAACCTTCTCATTTCCACTTGGTGTTTTTGGGTGAGATTGACATTATCCGGTCACCATGCCAGAGCAGTGACCTTCAACCTCTCTTTAAAATTATGAAAGAATAAAATAATGGAAATTAATGATCTTGGAAAAAGTGCATTGCGGATGAAGGTTCCACACATCCTCTATAAAAGGAACCCATGAATGAGATACTACGACCCCTTGTATGTCATGAGACCTATTCCAATTTAGTATTGACCCCAACCACTTCATCCACTTTACATGGCTTAAAGAGGGATCTCTTTGAAACTCTCCATGACTTAACACAAGATCTACCCAATAGGACACCTTGTCAACCCTCCCATATTTAAGCTTGACAAGTCACATAGTGTCTTTGAGAAATTACTTGTTTGATATAGTTATATTTTATGCACATTCTTAGGTGGCTCATTTATTGAGGGGATTCACTTATCATGATTTTATAACTTGAGATCCTTGGAAGGTGTGCTCATTTGTCTCTGCAACACCTAGTTGGTGGACAATGTTGGGAGAAAAATCCTAGCTCGGGATTCCATGGGGCTGTAAGCCCACAAGTTGGATGCCAAGGGACCATATGTCGAATAAAGAATATAAAAATTGAAAGGCCTTGAATATGACTTGGACAAGGTATCCTAGCTCCCACATGCCAAACATTTTTCCTAGGAGAGGCAAAACGTCTCCTTTTGAGCATGACGTCATCTAGGGGGCTTAGGGTTTGGTGGTGAGGTGACATACATTGGCACTTGGATGTTTTGAAGGGGATTGAGCCTTAATCATGAAGGAATTTGTTGGATTCTTGACATGTATCTTTGTGAATCCTCTCTAGTCTTCTCCATCACTAATGGTGCGCTATCTCTAAGAGGTCATTTTCTTGATTTTGTGGAGGTTTACTTTGGCATGTTAATTCTTTTTCTTGAATGGTATGGTCTCTTTACTATGTTATTATCATTTATAATTCAATATAAGGTTTTTATGGCCGATGCTAGATAGGGAGTATAAGTATATACACCCCTATCCTAGTTTCCACCATAATTTCTAAGCTTTTAAAGTTATTTTGCAAGGGTTTAGTTGAGGAAGTAAGAGGATTTACAGCCCGCATATTCAAACCCTAGACATGATACATGCCTTGGGAAGTAAGAGGATTTACACCCCCAAGTATTTAGTAACCGTATCTCATTTATTTCTGACCCCATTAACCCATAACTAAAGGCACTAGTCTTGCATTGGAGAAACAAATTATTGCATTGGGAAATGTGATTTTTGGTCATTTTTACTTCTTGCAAAGTGGATTGTATTCATTGTGCCTTGGGAACCTCACAACCACTAGGGCATCCCCATAAAGGGGATACTTATTGCTGCTGTTATAAAATTACATCATCAGCCATTAGGGCTGCAAAACCCTAACTCATTTGCTTGCATAACTCTCTTATCAACCATTGGATTTTGCTAAAACTTTGCACACTTATTCTTCTTGGTCTAACACACTTTTTGGAAACGTTTAAGGGGTTTTTCAATGGCTGATTTTCTTGTTGTAATACAATGAATGTTACATCCATAAGGCTGATATAATTTTCTACAGACAAGTCTTTACAACAACCTTATCTTTCTATGCTAGAATATTGGTTTTTCATCTTAAGTTTAGCCAGTCATCAACTAGTCTTTCTCTTGTATATTCTACTTGATCTTTAGCATTTATTGAGAAAATTATAGTACCATATTTTTTTTGATATATAATGTTATCTATTGCTGCAAATTAGGGACAAAAATATTAACTTGTTGATCCAACTAGCATACATCATTGCAAAGTGGTTTTTCTTGTGTCTCGAGAATGTATTTAACCATTTACAGGTTACTCAACATACTTGGAAACCCTTGGAACTTCCCAAGACTTCATTCCACACATTTCACTCCACTTAGACTTGAACTCTATGGGCTCCAATTCCATCTCTATCCATATCCTCCTCTTTCCCCCTAGGGTCACCGGGATCACCTCCCTAGAGTGACCTAGTGACCCTTGAAGTGCGGGACCTACATCGAGGTGACATTGGGTGTAATTTTTCCCATGTTGTAGCACTTTCTTTTTGGTTGGGTCGGGATTTTCCCAACCTACAAATTGCACTATAACAATTTGGCGTCGTTGTCGGGGAAGATTTTGAATTTTCTTCGTACCCTAACAAAAATTTGTTAAGCTATCCCAAAGCATTTCCGTTAGCTCTCCTGGCGACTCCACCTAAGGGGAATTCCCTTTCCACCTTTCTTGATGAGATATTCTTGAAACTCGTCTAGAAAATCCACCTTCTGAGAACTCACTTTTCCTTTGTTTTCCCTTTTTCATCATTTGATGAGACTTGAGATCATCTGGAGAGTCCATTGAGGTGTTTATCCAGGTGGATATTAGTGCCCACCCACCTTTTCCAACTGGCTCAAAACAATTTTCTGGCAATTTTGGTAATTTACTATTTTTAGCAGTTTATAATTTCCAGGGCCATTTTTAGGGCCTAAATGAAGGGTTTTTTGGATCGAGCTTCTCAATGATAGCCAAAGGCTCTCATTCATCCAACTAAACGAATCTCCTCAATGATACCTTTCCAACGTGCAATCGTGTGCCCCGAACGGAGATCGTATGCCAAAGTTATGCCCCCTTTAGAGCCTCATTCTAAAATCATCTTCTTGCGAATGCGAGTAGCGGACACATATCTTCTCAGAGATAAGATGCCACCATTCTAGTGAGTCTTTCACTCTGTATTTTTACAGTCTTTGTACATTTTCGCTCATTAATAGAAAATTGTATATTATTGTATCTCTGTGTTTATGGTTGCATCTCTGATACATTTCTATTATATTATTGGATGTCTGAGATATCTTTGTACATTGCTTTATTATATCTCCACTCTCGTTTCATGCCGAAAATAATATGGATTAGTGGTATCAGAGCAGGATGCTCTTGATCATTTTTTTAGTGCATGTCCCCGATGAGGTCCGAGTATAGCAAGTTGGGTCTCAATCTTGTATCTCTTGAATACAATCGCTCTCACATGCCCAAGAAACCCTCCATGGCAGAAGAAAATAAAAACGATGGAGCATACCATTCTATCAATTTGTTGCTTGAGAAATCTCTCACGTGACAAAGGGACGAAATGATGGAGAATTTTTCCCACATCCTTGAATGCTCGCCAATAGCAACAGGTGCATCTTCATCAAACAACCACTTTGGAAGCACCTCTCCTTTCAAGGTACAGGTTAATTTTGATATTCTCATATTTGAAGGTTAGATATATGTAGATGCCCTAGACAAATGGTTAAATCTGTTAGAAGGTTATTTCTCTATTCATAATTTTCTGACAGGGAAAAGATCACCTTCACACTCCTTAAATCTCTCCCCTATGTCAAACATTGGTGGGAAACTTACTGGGAGAAACGTTCCACAGAGGAGTCTGGAATATAAGGGGCCGAGCCCACTTGGGTTTTTTTGTGGATGCGGTAAAGGAACAATATTACCCTGTTGGAAACTATGAGGAACAACACATGAGATGGACCACACTGCGGCAAGAGAGGGGCCAAGAAGTTCCGGATTTCACAAATACCTTCCATAATTTGCGCACCAAGATGGGTATCAAATACTCTGAATAACATTTGGTTCTGAAATACAGTGGGGCTCTACACAAATACATCTAAATTGAAATGGATTTTCTGGACATCTCATCACTTGGTGTTGCTTATCGATATATTGTTAAAATCGAGTAGAAATTTAAGCACCAGAACAAATAAGATTTTGGGTCTGCAAATATGCAACAACCAAAGTATGATAAAGACGACCCTAACAAAAAGTCTCCCAAAAACTAGTCCAAGCAATAGGAAAAGAAGGGTCATGGGAAGACAAAGAAGGACACCAGAAAATGGTGTGATTTCCACAAAATCCCTGGGCACAACACCGAGGAATGTCACTCAAAGAAGACATTGGTGCTTGAGATCAAAGACAAGGAGTCGAACCCTGATTCAGAACCTGATTATGAAAATATTGGTAAAAGACAAATCATTGACGCAGACCCCACTGCTATTGTTGCGACCATAACACTTCAACCAAAAGAAACAATAGATCCTGAAGAGGGGGAGTGACTTTTTCAATCACATATGTGGGTGAAGAGGAACCCGCTTAATTTTATTGTTGACAGTGGAATCCAAAAGAACCTCATCTCAATAGAGGTTGTCAAATAGTTGGGATTGTCTACAATACCACACCCGCAACCATACAACATCGGGTGGCTTCGCCAAGGACAAGTTCTCTACGTCATCCAACAATGTTGATTGACATATGACATCCATCCCTTCTAGGATGAGGTATTATGTGATGTTTCCCCACTGGATGTATGTGATGTTATCTTGGGCCAACCATATATGTGGCAACACCATGTTGTTTATGAGTCTCGACCCCGTAGTGTCATTGTTTCTCTAGGGGGTCATCTCTATAGAATACCAAAGGTAGTTATGACTACTGTTCCACCTAAATAGGGCCGCAAGGTAGTATCTCATACTAAAAAATTCAACTTCTTCACAATCTATTCAAAAGGTGAAAAAAAGGATACTTCAACCACTACAGCCTCGACCCAAGCACCTTCTATCCAACAGAAGAAGGTCGACAAGATTGAAAAAATGTGTAACTATTCCTTCTGCACACAAGAATCTCATGTATCCAGACTGGTTAAAAAGGTCCAACCCTTCCAGCCACATGTTCGTAACAACCTTCAACAAGCTAAGTAGTGCAACTTCTCCAACAAGGCAAGCAACTCATCAAGATGTAGATTCAACAAACGCTTTTACCTCTCCCCCAAGAACTCAATGAAATGGAGACCATTTCTTCCTTAGGATGGAGGATTGATCGAGGTGGATATCGGTGGCCACCCACCTTTTCCAACTGGCTCAAAACAGGTTTTTGGCAATTTTGGTAATTTACTATTTTTAGCAGTTTTTAACTTCCGAGGCCATTTTGAGGGCCTAAATGAAGGTTTTTTGGGATCAATATTCTCTATAATAGTTGAAGTCTCTTATTGAGCCCCCTAAATGAATCTCCGTGACGATACCTTTCAAACGAGCTATCGTGTGCCCCAAACGAAGATCGTATGCCAAAGTTACGCCCTCAGGAAGTTGATACACCAAACTACCCAAAACAGGGTCCACATAATTGTTGGCTTTTCATCTTTCAGGGTTAGGGTTTTGGATTTTATTTATGATAAAAATCCCTTTATAGCCTCATTGTAAAATCATATTCTTGTGAGTGCGAGTAGTGGATACATCTCTTCTCAGAGATAAGTTGCCACCATTCTAGCGAGTCTTTCACTCTGGATTTTTACAGTCTTTGTACATTTTCGCTCATTAATAGAAAATTATGTATTATTGTATCTCTGTGTTTATGGTTTCATCTATGATACATTTCTATTATATTATTGGATGTTTGGGATATCTCTGTACATTTCTTTTTTATATCTCCACTCTCATTTCGTGCCGAAAATAATATGGATCAGTGGTATCAAAGGAGTTTGCTCTTTTTCATTTTTTTCAGTGCATGTCCCCGATGAAGTATGAGTATAGAAATTTGGGTCTTGAGCTTGTCTCTCTTGAAGACAGTCGCTCTTTCATGCCCAAGAAACCCTCCATGGTAGAAGAAAATAAAAACAATGGAGCATACAATTCTATCAATCTGTTGCTTGAGCAAGCTCTCACACGATAGAGGGACGAAATGATGGAGAATTTTTCCCACATCCTTCAATGCCTGCCGATAGCAACAGGCACATATTCATCAAACAACCACTTTGGAAGCACCTCTCCTTTCAAGGTACAGGCTAATTTTGATATTCCAGTATTTGAAGTTCATATAGATGCAGATGCCCTAGACAAATGGTTAAATTTGTTAGAAGGTTATTTCTTTGTTCATAATTTTTTCCGTAGGGAAAATATCACCTTCACACTCCTTAAATATCTCCCCCGTGTCAAACATTGGTGGGAAACTTACCGGGATCAAATTTCCACAAAGGAGTCTGGAATATATGGGGTCGAGCTCACTTGGGATTTTTTTGTGGATGTGGTAAAGGAACAGTATTACCCTATTGGAAACTATGAGGACCAGTACATGAGATGGACAACACTATGGCAAGAGAGGGGCCAAGAAGTTTTGGAGTTCACCAGTACCTTCCATACCTTGTACACCAAGTTGGGTATCAAATACTTCGAACAACATTTGGTTCTGAAATATCGTGGGGCTCTACACAGATACATCCAAACTAAAATGTATTTTCTGGACATCTCATCACTCGGTGTTGCTTATCGACATGTTGTTAAAATTGAGCATAAATTTAAGCACTAGAACAAATGAGAGTTTGCGTATTAAAATATTCAACAACCAAAGTATGATAAAGATGACACTAATAAACAGTCTCCCGAAAACCAACCCAAGCTAAATGAAAAGAAGGGTCATGAGAAGACAAAAAAGGACACTGGAAAATGGTGCGATTTCCAAAAAATACCCTGGCACAACACCGAGGAATGTCGCTCAAAACATTCATTTGTGGCTGAGATCAAAGACAAGGATTCAAACCCTGATTCTGAATCTGATTCTGAAAATACTAGTAAAAGACAAATCATTGATGCATACCCCACTGCTATTGTTGCGACTGTATCAATTCAACCAGAAGAACCAACATATCCTAAAGATGGGGAGCACCTTTTAAATTCACAGATGTGGGTGAAGGGGACCCTGGTGCATTTTATTGTTGATAGCGGAAGCTAGAAGAATCTCATTTCAGCAGAGGTCATCAAATAGTTGGGATTTTTGACAACACCACACCCACAGCCATACAACATCGGGTGGCTTCTCCAAGGACGAGATCTACATGTTAGCCAATAGTGTCAATTGTCATACGAAATCCAGTCCTTCAAGGATGAGGTATTATGTGATGTTTCCCCACTAGATGTCTATGATGTTCTCTTGGTCCAACCATATCTGTGGAAGCACCATGTTGTTTATGAGTCTTGACCCCATAGTGTCATTGTTTCTCTGGGGGTCATCTCTATAGAATACCAGAGGTAGTTCCAACTACTGTTCCACCTAAACAGTGTCACAAGTTAGTATCTCTTACTACAAAATTCATCTTCTTCACAATCTGTTCAAAAGGTTAACATAAAGATACTGTAACCACTACAGCCTCGGCCCAAGCACCTTCTATCCAACATAAGCAGGTCGACAAAATTGAAAAAAAGTGTAAAGATTCCTTCTGCACACAGGCATTTCATGTAGCCATACTGGTTAAAAAGGTCCAACCCATCCAGCCACATGTTCGTAACAACCTTCAACAAGCTAAGTAGTGCAACTTCTCCAACAAGGCAAGCACCTCATCACGATGCAAATTCAACAAACGCTTTTCCCTCTCCCCCGAGAACTCCATGAAATGGAGACCATTTATTCCTAAGGAGAAAGGATTGATCTAGGTGTATATCAATTTCCACCCACCTTTTCCAACTGGCTTAAAACGATTTTCTGACAATTTTGGTAATTTGTTATTTTTAGCAGTTTTTAACTTTCAAGGCCATTTTGAGGGCCTAAATGAAGGTTTTTTCTGGGATAGAGCTTCTCAATGAGGGCCAAAGGCCTTGATTGAACCCCCTAAATTAATTTCCTCGACGATACCTTTCCAATGAGCTATCGTGCACCCCAATCGAAGATTGTATGCCAAAGTTATGCCCACGAGAAGTTGATACACCAAACTACCCAAAACGGGGTCCACAAAACTGTTGGATTTTCATCTTCCGGGGTTAGGGTTTTGGATTTTATTTATGATAAAAATGTATTTAGAGCCTCATTGTAAAATGATCTTCTTGCAAATGAGAGTAGCGGACACATCTCTTCTCAAAGATAAGATGCCACCAACCTAGCGAGTCTTTCACTCTGTATTTTTACAGTCTTTGTACATTTTCGCTCATTAATAGAAAATTGTGTATTACTGTATCTCTGTGTTTATGGTTTCATCTCTGATACATTTCTATTATATTATTGGATTTCCGATACATCTTTGTACATTTATTTATTATATCTCCACTCTCATTTCATTTCGAAAATAATCTGGATCATGTGTTAACCTCAGTAATGGAAACATGGCCCTGTGGCACTTTCATGAAGCATACAAACCTTTGAATCTTGAGGCTATTGATGGATATCCAAATAAGTTCCCAATTAAAAAATTCAATATCCTCCCAAACTTCAATTGTAATCCATTGTCAGTCATACCACATGTTGTTGAGTTTGTCAGAGACATCTCATTTTTGTGTGCACAACATGAGGATGTGTTCTTGCAGTTGTTTTTGCTATTCTTGGGAAGGGAACAGAGAGATTGGATCATACATTCTTACAAGCCAAGAATAATATCTTCTTTGAAAATCCTCATTAGAGATATCCTTAAGCATTGGGGACCAGAATATCAAAGTCTTGAAGTTATAGTTCTGGACCTAGAGGATTACTTTTCAAGAGAAGGTTTTAACCTTGATCCTATTGAATGCTTAAGAGGAACACTTCTTCCAGATTTTGTTGAAACGATAGTTGAAAAATAAGAAGTTGACAACACCAATGAGGAAAATTTTGAACGTCTCAAGGGAAGAAGAGATGAATATTACTATATTTGTGAACACATAATGAGACTTTTCCCCAATAAGGACTTTCTGGTTAAGTTTTGTCAAGAAAGAAAAGAGGAATTTGACGCCATTATAGAATATTATGAGAAAATGGCTACCCAAAATTCAGCTTGGGAAGTGATCATTGCATATTTTGGAATAGATTCATTATACAATGCTCTAACCGAGAAGTATGGATAGCAAGAAGGATTTCTAGGTCATGATGAGTGACTCTTCATGCCCGAGGAACTCTATGAACTCGTTTTAGATCAAGATAAAGATGGTGAGTTCTTTGAACCTTTTGAGGATGATGAAGACCCAAATGAAATACACCACCCAGATGAGGAGACATTGATGTCCTTGCTCCCACTTGATGAAGATGATATAATTTAGGCTTGTTATCCGCATGCATATGAAGGTGAAGTATCTGCCCTTCCACTTGATGAGGACGTTCAGACCTCTACTCCTCCTGCACATCAAGAAGAGAACCTGATGAGTTATAATACTTTTGGAAACTTTGATGATGCTTTGTTCCATGAATGTGGAAATAATGAAATTTTTCAAAAGGTTATTGATGAAATTTATCTTGTATAAGGCATGAACAAGACATTGTTATCGACTGTCCCTTTGGAAGAAGATGAAGTTTTCCAGTTTTGTGAAGAAGTAATCATCTTTTATGATGCAGACGAAATAATGGAACAACCCCTAGATATATTTGACGACCACATTGATGATCTCATACGTATTGGGAGGCATAGATGGGACATGATTTGTTATATCCTTGATGGAAATCTCATCTACGACATTGAAGGCCACTCTTAGATAGAGGACACAAGCATATTTTCAGAAAATTTCTTTTCACAGTTGAATGGTCCATATATTTGGTAGCCTGATTATGATATGGTTACAGATTTTCTTAGCACCTTCGAGGATAACTTGTCGCATCATACTCGGAGTGATTTTCATTCATCCCTTGATGCACACCCTTTTGAGGATGTAGATTTTTTCTACGAGGAGTTTCAACCTCTATGGTCATATTTTGATAGAGACCAAGTCGTGGCAATCCCAAGGTAGTCAAAAATTCACTCTACGAAGCAGAAGTTTTGTCATCTTGGGGATTCTCACGAGGATTCGTAGACAAAGAGGCAACATTTTACTTCTTCTAGACCCGAGCTCGTCCCGCATATCATTTCTTCCCCTGGGGTGAAGCACGGGGTCTTCTTGAGTCATCTCACATATTCTCAGTATTCAGGGAGAAGTAATTGTGTTGATGAGGATGAAGATAATCCATCATCTACATATGCTAATCCACTCCAGAGATGGATAGATCGGGCTTGTGGCTATGCTCACAGGAGAGAGTTCTAGGATGATCAAGATTTTGGTTTCTCTTTCCAGCAGGATTTCCTCCCTCCCACCCATCTCCATGAGTTTTATTTCATGATTGATTATATGTCTATTTATGCTCATGATTACTATGTGATGGACTTATCTTTTTTGTTTCACATGATTAAGCACGCGGGAGGATGTCTTCATCAAATGATTGGGTGGTTTCAATGGTTGTACAATTTCACCTAACACCTTTGGGACTTCATATTCAGGGTCCCAGGAGCCCAGGTAAGTAGGTAAGTCATCTTGATTGCTTGCATCTTGCATTTTGGTTTTCTCATATTAGTTTAGTTGCAGTGCATTTTCATTTTTCTCTACTTGTGTTATTGATTTCATCATCATCTAAGTATACTTAGTTAGAAATTTTGTCAAATTTTTCTTTTTCTGGCTTAGTTGGTTTTGATTATGATCTTATGAGAACAAGGATAAGTAGGCTATCCTGCACTTGACAGTTTGATGGTTCCTTGCAGGAACATGTCTACCAAGAGATGTTGTGGTTCTCATGCACTCTACAAAGAGCACATGTCCCCAAGTAGGAGCCAGATGTTATCCCCATTTTGTGGATAACTAAGGAGATTATGTCTCGAGGCCCTCAGGTTGCAGATATGGAGTGTCGAGAGACTACATGACCAGTAGTAACCTTTTTCCAGTTGAAACCCCTCTCACCACCACAGATGGTCACATATTTCCAGATGGCATCCAACACATCAGTTGGCTTCCGAAAGGTAGTGGGCCTTTCTCCATGAGGTACAAGTCAATATTATGGTGAGCATCATTTCAATATTTAATCCAGTTGAGTATGTTGTATCTTAGATTTCTCTAAATTTCATGATATATGCTTGGACATTATTCCTTTTTCCCTGCTTCACCTTGGTGGTTAACTTTGTTCCCTAGTAAGTGGTCTTTTCTAGGGATGGGTTTTCTACTAGGAACTCCCTTAAAGAGCCATTGTATTGTTCCTGACCAAAATTAACACTTTCCATAATTGTTCCCCTCCATTTCCTTATCTCTTGGGATTTTCGGGTATATTGGCCCAAGAAGGGGTTGTCCCTCATTCTATGGGAAAAGGGGGCTAAAGACCTAGAGGAATTGATGTTGGGTAAAAGATAAAAGCCTTGTATGAACCTTCCAGATGCTTCACCTAGGGATCACCCAAAAAAGAAGCGAAATGCTTATATTTCAGTAAAGGGGACCCACAATATAATACATAATGCTTGAAAGGTTAGTTAAAGGATGGGAGGTCTCATCATGAGCCAAACTCTCACGTCCATGAATATCTAGTGGTATGACATTACCATAATCTGGTCACCAAACCAGGGTAATGGCTCTAAGTTGCATGGCTGAGAGAAAGGGGGTCTCATAACGAGCCAACCTTATCATTTACACTAGGTGTTTGTGGGTGACATTTCCATTACCTGGTCACCACGCCAATGCAGTGAACTTCAAACTCTCCTTAAAATTATGAAAGAATAAAAGGATGACAATTAATGGGTTTGGCAAAAGTGCATTGCAGACGAAAGTACCACACACACTCTATAAAGGCATCCATGAATGAGACACTAAGACCCCTTGTATGTCATGAGCCTTATGCCCATTGAGTCTTGAACCCAACCATTTCATCCACTTTACATGGCTTAGAGACGGATCTCTTGGAAACTCTCCTTGACTTAGGGAAATATCTGCCCAATAAGACACCTCGTCAACCCTCCCATATTCAAACTTGACAAGTCACATAGTGTCTTTGAGAAATTAATTGTTTGATATAGTGATATTTGATGCAAATTCTTAGGTGGCTCATTTATTGATTGGATTCACTTATCATGATGTTATGACTTGAGATCCTTGGAGGACGTGCTCATTTATCTTTGCAGGACCTAGTTGGTGGACAATTTTGGGAGAACAAGCCTAGCTTGGGCTTCCATGTGGATGCAAGCCCACAAGTTGGATTCCAAGGGCCCACATGCCGGATAAAGAATATCAAACTTGAAAGGCCTTGAAGATGACTTGGACTATGTATCCTAGCCCCCACATGCCAAATGGTTTTCCTAGGAGAGGAAAAATGTCTCCTTTTGAGCATGACGTCATCCCGGGGGGTTAGGGCTTGGTGGTGAGGTGACATACATTAGCACTTGGATTTTTTGAAGGGGCTTGAGCCTTCATCATGAAGGAATTTTTTGGATGCTTGACATGTAGCTTTGTGAATCCTCTCTAGTCTTCTCCATCACCAACAACCTCCTCCAAATGCCAAAACGTCGCCTAAAGGGGTGACACCCTACTAGAATTAGGGTTTTATTATTTGCAAAAGTGAATTTTAAATGAATCATTTAATATTACTTTGTTAAAGGGGGAAATATTAGGGTTGTATACCCCTAGTCTTGTGGTTTACCCCTTAATTTATGGACAAGTCACCTTAGTGACATTTGGTATAAATAAGAGATCATAAGATATCATTTGAACATAACTCTCACTCTTGTGAGAAGTATTGGTCTGAAATTTTCGCTACACTTGGAGTATTTTTCCTCTTGTGCTATGGAAAAATTCTTTTTGGTTATGGTGTGATGATGATGATGGTGCACTATCTCTAGGAGGTCATTTTCTTTCTTTTGTGGAGGTTTACTTTGGCATGTTAATGATTTTTCTTGAATGGTATGGTCTCTTTACTTTGTTATTATCATTTATAATTCAAGATAAGGTTGTTTTGGCCAAGGCTAGATAGGGAGTGTAAGGATATAAAACCATATCCTAGTTTCCACCATAATTCCTAAGCTTTTAAAGTTATTTTGCAAAGGTTTAGTTGAGGAAGTAAGAGGATTTTCACCCGTCATATTCAAACCTTAGCTAGGCTATTTTCCTTTGGAAGTAAGAGGAATTACACCCCCAAGGATTCAGTAACCCTATATCATTTCTTTCTGATCCCATTAACCCATAACTAAAGGCACTAGTCTTGTATTGGAGAAACAAATTATTGCATTGGGAAACATGATTTTTGGTCATTTTTACTTCTTGCAAAGTGGATTGTATTCCTTGTGCCTTGGGCACCTCACAGCCACTAGGGTGTCCCCATCAACGGGCTACTTCTTCTTGTTGTTATAAAATTACATCTTCAGCCATTAGGGCTGCAGAAACCCTAACTCATTTGCTTGAATAACTCTCTTATCAACCATTGGATTTTGCTCAAACTTTGCACACTTATTCTTCTTGGTATAGTGCACTTTTTGGAAACGTTTGAGGGGTTTTTTAGTGGATTATTTTCTTTCTGTAATACATTGAATCTTACAGTGATAAGGCTGATATAACTTTCTGCAGACAAGTGTTTACAATATCTTATCTTTCTATGCTATAATATTGGTTTTTCATCTTGAGTTTAGCTAGTCATCAACTAGTCTTTCTCTTTTATCTTCTACTTGATCTCTATTATTTATTGAGAAGCTTATAGTACCATATTATTTCTGATATATACTATTATCTATTTATCCAAATTAGGGATAGCAAGATTAACTTACTTATCCAACTAACATACATCATTTCAAAGTGGTATCTCTATCCATGTCCTTCTCTTTCCCCCTAGGGTCACCGGGATTGCCTCCCTAGAGTGACCTAGTCACCCTTGAAGTGTAGGACCTACATTGAGGTGACATTGGTTGTAGGATTCCCAAGTTGTAGAATTTTCTTTGTGGTTGGGTCGGTCTTTTCCCAACCCACAACTTGTGCTATAACAATCTCTTTTTTGAGTTATTTAATCTCTCTCTTAGTCATGCAAGAAAAAAAGTATAGATACATCACATTCCATTTTAATCCAGTATGACTTCAAGATATGAAAGCTATAGACATAATATCATAAGCATGGGGATCAAAGGTCCAAGGATCCCCTTGTTTTACTTGGGAAACAAAACTCAAGGGAACAAAATTATCTTTGAAATAATGCACAAAATAAAATTATTCAAATCCATAAATAAATGGAAAGGAAAGTGATTGAAGAATAGTTAAAATAACTATGGGACCTTCTTAAACAATGAGAGGTGATGCGACAATGTCACTTTGAAGAAAAAAATATGTATAGAAAACGCCATTAAGAATTTAGGAAGGAGGAAGATTATTTGAGGACCAGTTCTCAAAGATTATGGATAAAGGATGGAGATGAAACAATAACTTATTCCACAAGCAATCAAAATCTAGACAACAAAGGAATAATGTCAATGAAATCCATAAAAAGGATGGGGAAGAATCTTGAACTACCCTACATGCGACAAGGAAATGTATGCTATAGTACAATCATTTTAATAAAAAATGGAAGCACTATCTGAGGGACAATGAAACCATCATCCACATCAATCACCAACCACTGCAATATTTGTAGGGATAGAGTAAGCTTCAAAAAATAAGAGAGTACAAGTGGATGGTATTTTTATGACGATTTCATCTTATGATAAACTATAAGAAGGGTCGTACTAATAATTTTCTAACCTACTTTAAAGGCCACCATCACCCATCACAACTTTGAGTGCACTTATGCACATGCAACCTTTCATCCAGGATGCATACAAATAGGAATACACAAAATATGCAACCTTTATCCCATGATGCATACAAAGAGGAACATGCTTTCCTAGAATGAAAGAATAAGTAGATTAGTTTATTAAAGGATGCATAATTTAATATACCAACAAGGGCCAGTACTAGAAAGTGAGGTTATACCATTACTTATCTATACCTACTAGATCATTAGAGAGCACCTCCATGGATTTCATGGGTGGTTTATCAGGTACTATGTGGAGACCTGACTACCTATTTGAGGTAGTGGACAATTTTAGTAAGATGAATATTCTCATGCCTTGTAAAATGGCCATCAAGGGATAAGATGCAACATCAATGTTCTTTGAAAAGGTTTGGGTGCACTTTGGGATACCAAGGAGCATCATATAAGATAGAGATAATATATTTTATGACACCTTTTTTAATATACTTTGGGATAATATGGACACCAAGTTGAAGAGATCTATAGCTTTCCATCCACAAATGGATGGGTAGAAAAAAGTAGTGAAGAAGACATTGTTTTATCATGTTATGGGTTGAAAATAGAAGCATCCAAGGAATTGGGATGAAATTTTGATTTATATTCAACACTCTTATAACAAAGTAGTCTACACTTCATGTAACACCCCTAGTTTTGATCCCTCGAATAATAATGTATATGTGTACATCATGAATGCATAAAAATCAAATGATGTAATATGTAAATGGTGTACATTGATAATAACAAAAATACATCACATATTGTATATGGAAAAGGACAAAATAGTAGGGTGATATAATTCCAGAAGAGGGGAAAGAAAGGGTTCTTAGGGGGATCAAGGGGGAAAAAAGAGAGATACATGAGCTTCTTAGGAATACATGGGCTTCTTAGGAAGACATGAGATACCTTGTCTTTATTAAACCTTGAATTTGTGTTGTTCTTAAGTCTTTGGACCTTGGAGTTAGTCGAAAAGAGAGATACATGGGCTTCTTAGGAAGACATGTGGTCAATCATTGGCATGCAAAGGGAATTTCCATCCATTCTATACGGATTTTTTTGTCTCATAGCTACGTTTCCATACTATGACTATAATAAAATCATAGAAATGGATGTTATAAAAAATATGTGAAAATTATGCCCAGGTGCAGGGGAAATTATGAGCCTAGAGTAAACTTAATTATAGTTTAGAATCCTTGGAGTCCCTAGTAATGATATTTCCTTCCTAGTTTGTGTTGAGGAATTGGAGGGAAGTGGGATAGACTGTGGGAATGCATGGTAGAGAACGGGATCAAATTCCTTGGGTTGTGAAGGATGATGGGGAAAGAGAATTGGTGGATTGGGATAGATGTAAGATTTTATAGATTGTGAAATTGTGGGATTTAATGAGTTGTCTGTGTTGGAAACACCTACCACACTTAGAGGGGGGGGTGAATGAGTGTGGGGCTCTTTTTCCCAAAACTTACCTCTTGCACAAAAACTCATCAATTAGAATTAAAAATTTATTCATTACCCATTGTTGTCATTTATAACCAGTTAGATGTGATCACATATTAGCAAAATATATCAAAAATATATCATCAACAAGTCATCACCACAATGAACACAAAGAACACAAGATGTATGTACAATTTTCTTTTTATTACAGACTACAATCCTTGGGGTTTATCAGCAAC
>JZKD02S0455346.1:214542-237040 GCA_000966675.3 Picea glauca
CAATGACAACTCATTGATCCATCTTCATCTATGCATTCTCATCAAGGACACTACATATTATATTACATAAATCATCAGTCAATCAATCCTTTGATATCAATCAATCACTTGACATTAATCAATGACATCAATCAATGACATCAATCAACCAAACTATTGGCATCAATGACAACATGATCCAACAGTCTGGAGAGAGCTAGATCCAACCATAAGTGATTTCTCCCTTGTTGATTCATAGCCTCAGCTTGGGGGTGGCCTCATTGCAGAGAAATCAAGTGAAACAAAGAGCCTATGGTTATGTGGAACATCCTTCATCTACATCTAGTTGGTGATTAATTCCCAGAAAGATAAGTGTTATGATTTATTTATGGTTATGTTGAACTAATATTTTTATGTTATAAATTGAATTTTGTTTTCTTGTATTTTTAATATTACATTTGTAACTATGAATGATTTAAGTGTGTTTGCTTAATCTTGCACTGTCATGTTTTCATGAATTAATTAATAAATAGTAGGATGAGGGGGAAATATGGTATCAGAGTTATAAAATGATTATTTCATCCTAATCAAATGGTATAGGTATGTTAAAAATTGGTTTCAGAGTGAGGAGATGGTGGAAAATTGTGGTTTCAAGAAGTACTCCATATCCTCAATAGAAGGTAGAGGTTACTAAGTATGTTATAGAGTTGTATCAAAACATAATTTTCAATAAGTGGGAGTATTTTAGAGTACCTCACCACATCAATAGTGTTATAGGGGTGGTTGGGTATGTTACACTTCCACCAATAAGTCCCCTTTTGAAAATCCTTTTAGATATTTCCCACCTTCTGTAACATCCCCGACCATCAACCCCATGGTTGGACAATGCTACTACGTGGAACATTCTCACAAATTTATATATATCATGCATATTAAATCTAATTAACAGATTTAATGAAATTTAACCAACAATACATAGTAATCACAATATTACTCCTAACATACTGAATTAATTGAATAAACAGTAATATCATTGCAACATAATACATGATAATATTGCAAGCATCATAGACATGCATTTTAATTGAAATTAAAACACAGAATTAACACTTATCTTTGAAACTGTAATAACTCCACCAAATACGTGAAGACCTTACATGAACCTCCCAACCTTAGAACACATTACTCATCACGCTCAGTAGTGGGTCACCCCCGAGTTGGGACCAAGCTCCACCTAGGGAAAGGGAATCCTAGACTAGGCTGAGGTTACAGGAAAAATGCACAGAGAAACCAAAAGGATTCTCTCCAGGAGCCTTCTTATGCCAACTACTCACGGAATTTCATTCCCCACATGCATGTTCCACCCAAGAGTATACACCTTCACAAGAACATTTCATCGGTGCTTCACCTCCCTCTCTGGGTCTCAGCAACAGGCCGGATCAGAAATTCTCAGAGCTCTGTAGCTGATGCTGGACTCTCTCTAGGAGAAAACCACTTCCTAGAAGACTCTCTCACCTGGAGAGAGCTACTCGCAGGTCTGACAACCCACCCCTTCTACCACGGGCCTGACAACCTGATTCTTCAACCAGTTTTCAGCCCAATTTTTGCAAGGTGAGGATAACAGAAACAACAACTGGACAATTCCACTCAGGAAACACAGAAGGAAGAAACCCAAAGACAGTATAGGTACGGACTCGACTCTGCAAGAGTGGATAGGCTTGGCTCACAGGATACACAGGTGACACGGCTCAATCAATGCAGAGGTCGAACATAGACTCAAGCAGTTCTAATGGAAGAAAACGACAATAGGCCACTAAGACATAGCATGGTTTAGGTAACCTCTGTTTTAGATATGCTTGACAAGGAATCAACATAGAGATCAGACATATAGCCACACAGTTTAGATAGATGGACACAAGAATGGAGGGCCAACACCGAGACCAGACAAAATTCCCGATTTTAGACAGTCGATGGCAGAATGGAGGACGAACCCCCGACTCAGTTGACGCTTCATCCTTTAAACGCATACACCTAGGTCAACACTTGTCTTCCTGGAGATGCATGCATTCCCTTTTTCACATGTTGGAGCTGCATGCGTTGCCTCTCCCAGAACTTAGGATTAAAACATGTTTTGTCCCACATCTTTAGAATAATAATAAAATATTATTCCCAAGGACTTAAGCCCCTAATATTATCCCCTCTTTCCAACCTTTCATCCCCCTTTCCCTTACCCACCTTGTGGAATCTTATTCCCCATCACTCTTTCTTCGTGGTCGGTCTGCACGCAACAATGTTTAATCTTTATTAATGTTTTGCATATTACATATACAAAAATAGGATCCTGGCCTTTAACAATTAGTCTCTCTGACCTAATAAACACATAAGCCTACCATCTTATCAATACTCGGCTCACCAGCGTACAAACATGATTTACAATTCATAAACATGATTACAACAGGGCTCTTCCTTAGGGATATTACAATCCTCTCCCCTTATTTTTGCACTATCCTCAGTGCAACTTTCACACAACATCAACAATATTTTAAAAATATTCAAAAAGATGTGGGTATTATGCCCGCATAGCATCCTCATTCTCCCATGTCGCGTCCTTAGGACCGTACCAGGTCCACTGGACCTTTACAAGCCCTATGGCTCGATTCTGAAGCTGTTTTCTTTTCCGGTCCAATATGCGCACATGATGCACTTGTAGGACACTTTCTTGCTCCACCTGAATCACATTATGATCAATTACATGATTAGCATCAGGTATATATTTCTTAAGCAATGAAACATGAAACACATTATGTACAATCATGGATGCAGGTAATGCAAGCATATATGCAACTGGCCCAATCCTTTCTAGGATTTCAAATGGCCCACAAAATATGGCTGCCAACTTGGCGCAGTTTCCCAGATTTAGGGAACTTCTAATGGCTTTCACTTTCAAAAAAACATGATCGCCCACTTTAAACTCTCTATGGGTTCGGTTTTTATTAGCATAACTTTTCTTCCTATCTTGGGCAGCCTTTAAATTCTGTTTAATTTTTAGCATTTGTTCTTCCATTTCCTTGAGGAACACTGGCCCAACTACTTCCCTATTAGTCGGATTATCCCAACTTACTAGAGTATTGCACTTTCTACCATAAAGTGCTTGATACCCATTATTGTAGTCGAATTCTACCAAGTGTAGTTAGTCTTCCCATTTCGATGGTTTGTCCATCACATACATCCGTAGTATGTCTTCTATTACTCAATTCACCCGCTCTGTCTACCCATTAGACTCAGGATGATAGGTTGTGATAAATTTCAGATTCATTCTGAACCCCTTGAATAACCCTTTCCAGAAATTTGAGGTAAATTTTGGGTCTCTGTCAGACACAATTGTGTTGGGAATTTCGTGCAATCATTCCACTTACTTCATAAAGATGTCAACAACATCTGCTTCCTTGTGATTAGTCTTTAATGGAATGAAATGGGAAGCTTTTGTAATATTTTCCACCACCACCATGATTGAATCATGCTGCTTGTCTGTTCTGGGCAATCCTGTGATGAAATCCATTGTCACCACTTCCCACTTCCATTCAGGAATGGGTAAAGGTTGAAGAAACCCTGTTGGGTGTCTGTGCTCATCTTTAACCTTCTGACACTCCATACATCTGGTGATGTATTCAACAATCTCTTTCTTCATGCCTGGCCAAAATTAATGACTCTTGACTACTACCACAATTTTATGATATCCAGGGTGTCCAACATAAGGCACATTATGCATCTCATGCAAAATCACAAGTTTCAAATCTTGGACATTAGGTACATAAATTATGTTCTTGTACAAAATTATTCCATCAGATTCCAATTTATAAATCTCCACTTTCTGTGGCATCTTACCTTGTTGTAGCTTTGCTACCAAATCCCTGTACTGCAAATCTGCATTTGTAGCTTCCAAAATTATTCTTTTAATATTAGTTTGGTACATGATAATGGTTGTAGCATGTAATTCATGTACTCTCATGTTGAGTGCATCAACCACTTTATTTTCCTTCCCTTTGATATGCTTGATATCAAAATCATACTCATAGATAAACTCCATCCAGCTACTTTGTCTAGCGTTCAAGGTTGGTTGATCAAACAAATACTTCAAACCGTTATGGTATGTCCTTAGTTCGAATCTCCTTCCCATGAGGTAATGCCTCCATTTCTTTAGAGTGTGTACTATGGATGCCAACTCCAAATCATGAGTTTTATAGTTCCTTTCGTGCTCTTTCAACTTTCTGGATTCATAACAAATTATGAATCCATTATGACTGAGGACTCCTCCTAGTCCTTCTTTGCATGCATCTGTGCACACCACAAAGTCTTCATTTGGATCTGCGATCCTCAAGATTGGAGCACTAGTTAACAGTTGCTTCAATTGTTGGATTATTTTCTCACAATCCTCTATCCACTGAAATTTATTCTCCTTCCTTTGCAAGGAAGTGATAGGGTGAGCTATCCTCGAGAAACCTACGATAAACCTTCTGTAATAACCAGCTAGACCCATAAAGGATTTGACTTCTATCATGTTCTTTGGCACTGACCATTCTTTGATGTCCTCAATCTTATCAAGATCTACAACTATCCCATCCTTCGAGATAATATGCCCCAAGTAATGGATCTTCTCCTGATAAAACGAGCACTTGCTCAACATGGCATACAGTTGGTGCTCTCATAGCACCTATAAAACCATCCTAATATGCTTCTCATGCTCTTCCTCTGACTTGGAATACACCATAATGTCATCCAGGAAGACTATGAAAAACTTGTCTAGATAGTCCCTGAATACACCATTCATCAGGCACATAAAAATAGTGGGTGCATTCGACACTCCAAACGGCACCACTGCGAACTCTTAATGACCATACTTTGTTCTAAAGGCGATCTTGTTGATGTCTTCATCCTTCATTCTTACTTGGTGATATCCTGACCTGAGGTCTATCTTCGAAAATATCTTCGCATCCTTCAATTGATCGAAGAGGTCATCAATCCTCGGCATAGGATACTTGTTCTTAATAGTCACTTTGTTTAATTGTTTGAAATCGATACAAAATATCAATGTCCTATCCTTATTCTTCACGAACAAGACTGGGGCACCCCAAGGTGACACACTTGGGTGTATGTACCCCTTCTTCAGAAGCTCTTCAAGTTGCAATTGAAACTCTTTCAGCTCTGGCGTACTCATTCTGTAAGGAGCTTTCGACACTGGAGCTACTCCAGGCATCAATTTTACAGAGAAGTCAATATCTCTCTTTGGGGGTAGTCCGGGTATCTCCTGAAATACATCTTCAAACTCCTTTAGTACCACATGATATCCAATACTTGACACCTTATCCTTAGGTGTTTCCTCCAAATGGTCTGCAAATAATTGACAGTCTTTCCTGTAGCACTTCTTCAGCTGCATTGCTGAGATTTATCTTATAGCAACATCTCTGGGAATTCCTTGGATTGTTTTATGATTTCCTTCCTCATCTAGGCAAGTGAATGCTTTGTTACGATAGTCCAAGATGACATGGTTCCGGTCCAACCATTCCATCCCAATTAGACAATCATAGGAACCTAAAGGCAGAAAATTCAATTCAACCTTTGTGCTCAGTTCATTCATGTCCACAGGACATGACTTAACCAACTCAATGACCTTCCTCTTGGTTCTTGTAGCCAGCTGCACTAACCAATACTTTTCATGTTTTCTTCTTGACAAATGCAAACTTTCCACCACTCTAGGATCTATATAACGATGGCTAGCCCCTAAATCAATTAAAATAGTAAAGGCATGGTTGTTAATCATACCTTCTACTTCAATCATGTGCGACTGATATTCAACTTGCTTGTTGTCTAGGGCTGCGTAGATCCTTGGCATTCTATTGCCCATGTCCTCCACTATTTCATCCTACTGAAAATTATGGAAAACTCTCACTTATGGGGACAATTTTTGTACTTGTGGTTCTCTTTACAACCCCAACAATGAATGGGCGTCTTCCTTGGCCTTTGTTCCCCTACATCAACCATTCTCATCTCTCTAAACCATGGTTATCATTGAGGACTGTTTCTGAAAAAGGGAGGTTTAGTTCCCTTCTTCCTCTGATCCATATGGAATTTCTTCTTGTCTTCCCAAGCCTTCCAGAAAGTAGGCTTCTCTCTTTGCTGTGCATATAAGCATTTCACTCTTCTTATCGTTTCTTCCATAGTCTTAAGATCATCATACTAAATATTGTCATCGATGGAAGGTGGAAGTCCACTTAGATACCTATGAATCTTGACAGTCTCATCCTTGATGAATGGAACATACTTCAATAATTCCAAAAATCTTCGCTCGTATTCATCAATGGTCATGATGCCCATCTTGAGTTCAAATAACTCTTTCATCTTTCTGTCATAGTATATTTTAGTCAAGTATTTCTTCTCGAAATACCTCTTTAATTCCTTCCAAGTGATATCTTTCTCTCTAATGTGCTGCACCTACACAAGTTCATCCCACCACATCGATGCCTTTCCCTTTAGTGGATACATTTCAATTCTTCCTTCTGCGTGAGAGGAATAATTCTGCAGTTTGAAATATTTCCTCATGCCGAGCAACCATGTTTCTACATCTTCCTCCTTCTTATGTTCTCCATCAAACGTAGGGGGCTTAATATTGTTCATTTCGCCCTCCAGTTCATCCACTCCAGATCTCTTGTGATTTCTGCTAGGAGATGTGCTTGAACTACTGTGTTCCCTCCTCTTGGAGCGACCTTGGGAGTGATGATGGTGTTTACCAACACTCCTTGATCTTCTTTCCTCAGAAGTTGGGTGACTCCCTATTTTTCTCGAGTCTCTCTCCTGGTCCAAATTCTTTTCTATTCTCTCCAGACTCTTCATCAACTTTAATTTGAATTCACCTTGTTTATCCTGAGCTTTCCTGAGCTTTTTGCTATATGTTCGGTGAGTTTGGGCATCTTCCTGCAATTTTTCAATGATCTTCAGCATATGCCCTTCCTTATCTATCTATTCTCCATGCCCATTGGAGTTCGACCCTTCAAGTCCCAAATGAACATCCATCCCTTTAGCTTCATTCTCTAAACTGGAATCATTCTATGTCTCCTCCATTTCTTTTCACTCAGTGTCAACTCTAATTGGTTCTGACACTCGCTAAAATTTTGCAAACACAATCTATAGACAACTGGAATTTGTCAGGCCATTATTCCTTAACAAATCCCACAACATTCATAAACAAGTCTGAATTAAGAGAACGTTCAGATTTCATGAATTTTCCAAGCTTTACTCGGCTCTGTAACAATCCTTCGGGCTCTCGCCCCTTCTCTTTTAATCCCAAACCCACGTGAATGTGGGTCGTGACCACTTGCCTAGAGAAAATGGCGCTTCGCGACTTCGTGTTTCGAGAGGTTTCAAAGTGCTTCACAACAACTTCCAAAGTTCTGGACTAACAAACTCGCGACATAGGGAGGATCAACCATCCACGTATACCTAGAATCCAACGATTGACACTCACAGCGGAACCTCAAGCATCTGAGTTCCGAGACTTCGGGGCTTCGAAATATTTCACATCTGCACACCCCAAACCATTAATCTCTAAACACTCCCACGTCACCTTAGGTGATGTCATTACGTTACATCACTTATGATTTTCCAAATTATGGGGGCATGCAATGGTGGTTTTGGAGTAACCCGCCTTTCATCCCGTAATTCTCCTAATGCTGACACGTAACCCCTCAGTGAAACCATTATTTGGATTGCGGGACCGCCTTGGATAATTATCTTCCATTCGACTTGGGTCCCCACAATGCCTCCTGATCGTTGATCTTGATGTATCGTTATCAATGCCACTATGGGTCCTCCGACCCTTAACTACATTACGTAAACTCGAGCCCCACTAACTCTTATCACATAGGCTTCCACATGGTGGAATACTAGCGACATCATCTGGCCCCACCACGTCTATTCTTTCACTTTGGAACTTCGGACTTTCGAGAGTTTGTGCAACGAAAATTCCCACTTCTCCCGACAGTCGAAATCCCGAAATTACAATCTTCTCTTCTACTTGATCCAACACTCAATCTCTTTTCTCCAGATCTACGGTGTAAATCTCCCTCGAGAATTCGGGGTTTCAGGTTTCGGGCATTTATGCTTCCACGCATCTCGCTTCTCCTGACTGTCGAACTCTGAAGGGATTCCAGGATAACCCTTATGTACATTCTCCAAATATGACATTTGCACTGAATTTCCCTTCCATCCGAACAAATCCTATGGCTCCAACACCCCAAGTGTTGAGTTCTCTCTCTCTGTGGTCAAATACCACGCCAGATGCGGTTTTATTCTACCGCTACTCCTCCTGAGCTTCGTAACATGACCAAGTAACCCCTTGGCACTCAGAAACAATCTAAGGTTCAAAATTGGTTCCTCCGAACACCATTTCCACTCGAAACCTTAGGTCCAAAGACCACTTAATTGGCCCATCTAGGCTCAACGTTGGAAACATGGCTCTGTTACCATATTGTAACGCCCCTGGCCATCAACCCCACAACCGGGCAATGCTACTACGCCGAACATTCTCATAAATTTATATATATCATGCCTATTAAATCTAATTAATAGATTTAATGAAATTTAACCAACAATATAGAGTAATCATAGTATTACTCCTAACATACCGAATTAATGGAATTAACAGTAATATCATTACAACATAATACATGATAATATTGCAAGCATCACAGACATGCATTTTAATTGAAATTAAAACAGATAATTAATACTTATCTTTGAAACTGTAATAACTCCACAAAATATGTGCAGACCTTCCATGAACCTCCTAGCCTTAGACCATGCTTCTCATCACGCTCAGTAGTGGGTCACCCCCGATCTAGGACCAAGCTCCACCTAGGGCAAGGGAATCCTAGACTAGGTTGAGGTTACAAGAAAACTGCACAAAGAAACTGGAAGGATTCTCTCCAGGAGCCTTCTTACACCCACTACTCATGGAATATCATTCCCCACATGCTTGTTCCACTCGGGAGTATACACTTTAACAAGCACACTCCATCGGTGCTTCACCTCCCTCTCTCGATCTCGGCAACAGGCCAGATCAGGAATTCTCAGAGCTTCGTAGTTGGTGCTGGACTCTCTCTGGGAGAAAACCACTTCCCAACAGACTCTCTCACCTAGAGAGAGCTTCTCGTAGGCCTGACAACCTGCCTCTTCTACCACGGGCCTGACAACATAGTTCTTCAACCAATTTTCAACCCAATTTCAGCAAGGTGAGGATAACAACAACAAAAACTGGTCAATTCCACTCAGGAAACACAAAAGGAAACAACCCAAAGACAGTACAGGTACAAACTCAACTCTACAAGAGCGGATAGGCTCACTCACAGGATACATAGGTGACATGGCTCAATCAACGCAGAGGTCGAACACAGACTCAAGCAGTTACGACGATAGAAAACGACAACAGGCCACTAAGACACAACACGGTTCAGGTAACCTCCATTTCAGAGCTACGTGACAAGGAATCAACGCAGAGATCAGATGCATAGCCACATGGTTCAGACAGGCGAACGGAAGAATGGAGGGCCAACGCTGAGACCAGACATAATTCCTGATTTTAGACAGTCGATGGAAAAATGGAGGATGAACCCCCGACTCAGTTGACGCTTCAGCCTTTAACCGCATTCGCCCAGGTCGACACTTGTCTTCCTGGAGCTGCATGCGTTCCCTTTTGTACATGTTGGAGTTGCATGTGTTGCCTCTCCCAAAACTTAGGATAAAAACATGTTTTGTCCCACAAATTTTGAATAATAATAAAATATTATTCTCAAGGACTTAAGCCCCTAAGATTAGCCCCCTTTCCCTTACCCACCTTGTGGGAGCTTATTCCCCCATCACTCTTTCTTCATGGTCGGTCTACACGAAATGATGTTTAGTCTTTATTATTGTTCTGCATATTACATATACAAAAACAAGCTCCTGGATTTTAACACTTAGGGTCTCTGGTCTAATAAACACATAAGCCTACCAACTTATCAATACTCAGCTCACCAGCCTATAAACATGATTTACAATTCATAAACATGATTACCACAGGGCTCGTCCTTGGGGATATTAAACCTTCACCCTTAGATGTCGTATATGGAAAACAAAAAGGAGGGAGGTAGCACACCATAAGAGAAGAATAAAAGGATAAAATATATATTCATTGATAATATTAGGAAAATCAATTTGCAACTATACGAGACATTGAAGAGGTCATGGGAAAATTACATGGCATGTTATGATGAACATAAAATTGGGAAGCAATTCAACATAGGAGACCAAGTGTAGTTTCATCTAAAAAAATAAAGGATACATGGTCTTGGGAAGAAGATCAAGGCTCTATAGTATGGTCCTTTTGAAGTGTTGGAGTAGGTAGGTGAAAATGCATATAGACTTAGTCTACATCCATATATGTGCATTTACACAATAGTGAATGTGGAAAATATTAAACTCTAAGATCCTTCAATGTTAGATTGGGAAAATGGCAGATGAGCCTTACCTAACATAGAGAAATTAGCAGCAAAATATCAGGCAAAGTCAACATAGGATACAATTTTGTAGAAGAAATATAAAACAACTAGATAGGGACAACATGAACTATGGTAGGTTGGGATAAAAAGAAAACTTATAGGAAAGGCTAAATGGTACTCCTCGGAGAACGTAGAAGAAAACAATCCCCATTTCCTTAAGTGCAATATTTTTGAGACCACAAGCCTCACAAAATGGGGATGTATGATCCAAAATTGATCACTATATAATTTGTCATCTATTTTGTGAATTTTTGTGTGGAAATATTGGAGCTATTGACTTGTAGGGCCCATTTTAAGGGAATGTCCTATTTTTGTGATTTGGGGCCCTAAAATTTTGGATCCCATTTGAGGCATTAAATAACCATTTTTTATGTCTAAACTTTGTGAATATAGTCATACCATCTCAATGTTGTTATACACGTCAAGAGATTTCCAATAATGAAAATATCACCTGAATCAAAGTTCATATGAGGAAGTTATGCCTCCTACAAATTGACCTACACTATTGACCACCATTGTACTAAGTGGATGCCATGTTAGATTCCATTACTCACACATATGGAGATAATTGTCTATGGAATTTTGATTTGGATTTTATGAGCATAATGAAATGAATACAGATTATTAAAATATGCTTAACATAGAATAACAGAGATATAATAAAACTGGTTTTCTATTCAATAACGAAATAAGTTGAAATTGTAAAATGCAGCAGAAAACAAGCTTGTTGGAATGGTGGCAGCTTACCTCTGAGCAGATATGTGATGACTACGTTCATTTGCAAGAACATGATAACAATGAGGCTCTGAAGGCCTTTTTACAATAAACAGGTATGTCAAAAACCCTAGACATCCAAAAACCTAACCCTAGGAGATGAGGCGCCAAAAGTCATGTGGGCCTCGTTTGGGTAAGTCAGTACATAAACTTCTCGAGGTCGTAACTTTTTCATATGATCTCCGTTTTAGGCACACGATATCCCATTGGAAATGTATCGTTGAGAAGATTGATCCCGAAAAAGCTTCATTTAGGCCCTCAAAATTGCCCCAGAAGTTAAAACTGTTAAAAATAGTAAATTGCCAAAATTGCCTGAAAATTGTTTTGAGCGAGTTGGAAAAGGTGGGTAGCCACCGATATCCACTTGGATCAATCCTCTCTCCTTAGGAAGAAATGGTATCCATTGCATTGAGTTCCCCCATCAGATGAGGAAATTTCTGCTGAATTTGGCCCCGGGTGAGCCACTTGCCTTGGTGCAGGAGCTGCCCTACTTTGCCGACTCGATAAAGATGGATCATTTGTTGTCGATTGACCTTGATCTATGTGTCCATAATCTGATCATTGGATTACTGTTGCATGAAGTTAGGGTTGAGCTCTATTGGTTTCAACTACTTTTCTATCTCTGAGGTATCCAATAATGGTGGGAAATATGGCCGAAGGAGAGCCATGTTGAAGATTGGGTGCAGGCCAAGGAAAGGGGGAATGTTGAGGTCAAAATAATTGTCACCCATAGCCTTGGTGATGGTGTATGGCCCATAACAGAGTGGGAAACTCTTCCAATGGGGCCCTGTAAGGCGTTCTTTCTACAACTGCAACCAAACTTTGTCTCCCACATGAAACTTATGTGGCACCCAATGTTTCTCATGGCGCTGCTTATACTTGGCATTAGACTTATCTAGAATATCTTAAACCTGTTGGTGGATGTGCTAGATCCACTCAATTAACCAAGTGGCTTTGCCAGCTTCTGGTGGAGCAGGGGACGAATCGGTCGAGGCGGTCACCAGGGGTAGTGCAACATCCATGAGGCCCAATGGTTGGAATCCCAACCCCACTTGAAAGGGGATGTGGCCAGTTGATCTATGGAGGGCTTGATTGCAGCTATGTTGGACATTGGGAAGACTCTCATCCCATGTGTGGGGGTGTTTTTAATTGTACATGCACAGGATATGTACGATCATCTGATTGACGACCTCAGTTTAGCCATCTGTCTGGGGGTGGAAGGAAGTGGATTTGGTGAGCTTGGTATCCAACAGTGACTAGAGGCTCGACCAGAATGTGCTAAGGAATAGACTCTCACGATCTGAGATAATGGTTTGTGGGATCCAAAAATGTACCCATACTCGTTCAAAGAAGATCTTGGCAGTGTCTTATGTTGTGATGTTCTTCTTTCAGGCAACTAGAATCTCCATCTTGGAAAAGCGATCAACAACCACAAAAACACAGTAATTTCCCCTCTTGGTGGATGGGAGGCCCGGCATGTAGTCCATTGAGATGGATTCCCATGGCCTATCAAGAGTAGGAAGAGGGGTATACAATCCCTATTTTTTAGTGGTTGGTTTGGCAATAGCGCATGCCATGCACGACTCGATATACTTTCTGACATCCTGTCAAAGGTTCGTCCAATAGAAATGTTTCTACAGCACTGCCACTATCTTTTTTATGCTAAAGTGTCTTGCCACCCGAATATAGTGAGCTTCCCAAATCATCTTCTCGTGCTCGCTTGTTTGAATGAAAATATGGCATAGAATATACAACAACCCATATTGAATATGGAAATTAGCGACCACTGAGTACGCACCGAACATTTGGTAGGTGGTGGAGAAGTCAGGGTCTGTCTCGTAGAGGTGGGGCCATCCAGAGGTCTTGTGGCCGCAAGAGTCTAGCACCATGGTGAGTGTCGTGAATGGAGGTTAGCTGAGGAAATCAACAACTCGATTGGTACTTCCTATTTTATACTTGATGTTGAGGTGGAACTATTGTAAATATGTGGAGCACTTCTGATGGCGGTCATTCTGTAATTTTCCTTGGGTCTGCATGAACTGTAGTGACTTGTGATGAGTGTGGATGTCTGTCTTCTTCCAAAGAATGTAATGTCTCCACTGGCGGTAGTCTTGCAATATGGATTATGTTTCTTTGTTATAAGTAGGGTACTTACGGACAACATCTGACAGTGTCTCACTATGATATCCCACGGGGTGGCCGTGTTGAGTTAGAACGACACCCACAACATAGTCTGAAGCATCTGTCTCGATCTCAAAGGGATGTTGTAGGTCTGGTAATGAAAGTATTGGGGATGAGCACAAATGATTCTTCAATTCATCAAAGGCTTGTTTTTGGAACAAACCCCACAAAATGTTTTCCTTACTTCCACCCCTAGTTACTTGGCTAAGGGCCCATACGATATGAGAGAATCTCAACACGAACCTGTGATAGAAATTGGTGAGGCCCAAGAATCTCTGAAGTTTAGTTAGTGTGGTTGGGGCTGGACAATCATGGATGACCTGGATCTTTGTTGGATCCACATGCACACCATGCCGATCAACGATGTATCCTAAGTAATGGACCCTGTCCATGCCGAAGGAGCATTTTTCCAAGTTTGCATATAGTTTGTGCTGCCGCATGGTGTGCAGAACCTGCTGAATATGCTGCAAGTGTTGTGCCCAAGTAATTTTATAGATGAGGATTCCATCCAGATACACCACTACAAAAGTATTAGTGAAAGGTTGTAGGATATCGTCCATCCTCCTCATAAACGTTGTTGGAAAATTTGTCAAACCAAAGGGCATGACCAACAATTCAAAAAGACATTCTTTTGACTTGAAGGTGGTATTCCATACATCTATCTATTCTATTGGGACCTGGTGGTAGCTAGACTTATATTACTGAAGTATTTTTCCCCCATGAGTTATTCAAGGAGGTCGTCGATTCGGGGAATCAGGTACCGATTTCGTACTGTGATTTTATTCAGGGCCTGGTAATGAATGCAGAGTCACCATGTCCCATCTTTCTTCTGCACCAGCACGATTGGGCTCCCACAAGGCGATGAGATAGGACGTATGTGACCCTTGTGGATAAGTTATTGGATCTACCTCTTGATCTCCTCGTTTTCTAACAGAGAGCGACGATATACTAGCCCATTGGGTAGTGGTGCGTCTGGGGCCATATCGATGGGATGCTTGACCTGGCAGTGTAGAGGTACCCCGGTAAGAGAGGAGAAGATATTTGAGTATTCTTCCACAACCTTATCCACTTGCTTCTGTTGTGTGGAGAGATCGGTCGCGGAGGCTCTGGATGTGGCTGCGATCTTTCACTCACTCTGAGAGCGAATCACGAAGAAGACAAATTTCTCGGTCTGAGAGATGAACTTCCTACATTTCTTGGCAGAGATAAAGGAAATAACACTAGGAGGGACTACCTCGGGTATCCTGTACAATTTCTTGTTCAAAGTAATAATAACACTACGAGGCCTAGAATCATATACAACATGACGTTTCCATAAATAAGGTTGGACCAAAAGAACATTACAAACTTCGAGAGGAGCAACATCACACAATACCTTGTCTTTGAAGGTCTTGATGTCATACGACATTCGACACTATTGGATGACGCAAAGATCGCTTCCTTGGTGGAGCCATCCAATGGTGTAGGGTTGTGGGTGCGGCGTTGTCGGAAGGGCCAACCACTTGATGACCTCTGTTGAGATGAGGTTTTTCTGGCTACCACTATCAACGATGAAGTGCAGCGAGGTGATTTTTACCGACATTTGTGAATGGAAGAAGCACTCGCTTTCTTCTGGCTCGTCTGGTTCACCAGGTCGGAGATTGGTGGTAGCAACGATGGCACTACATTCCGCGTCAATGATCTATCTTCCCCTTTCTGGTTCTAAATCAGAGTGAGAACCCGCATCTAATTCAGAGGCTTTCACTTCAACCACCAATGACTTCTTTGAGTGGCAGTCAGCAGTGTTATTCCAAGGGATCTTATGGAAGTTTCACCACTTCCCGGTATCTTTCTTTGTCTTTCCGGTGTCCTTCTTTGCTTGTGACTTGGACTGGTTGTCCTGATATTTTCCATATTTTCTCTATCCTTTGTTCTGTGCGTTGGGGCTTCCCCTTCTTGGATTTTCCTGTGAGGGGTTCCCAGGCCCAAATTTCCACATCTTTGTTTGAGCTTCTGCTCGATTTTGATGGAATTTCGATAAGTCACACCCAAGGATGAGATGTCCATAAATTCCATTTTGGTTTGGATGTATCTATGTATAGCACCGTGATACTTGAGCACCAGAAGTCATTCCAAATATTTGATACCCAGCTTGGTGCGCAATGTATGGAAGATATCTGTGAACTCTAACACTGCTTGGTCTCTTTCTTGCCGCAGTGTGGTCCATTTGGTATACAAGTCGTCATAACTTCCGATAGGTTAGTATTTTTGCCTAATAGCATCACTGAAGGATTATGAGGTGGTAGCGACTGTAATTTGAGGGTTCCTCTGTTTCATTTTGCTCACAGAAAGTTTCCCACCAATATTTGACATGAGGAATGACTTTGAGGAGTGAAAAAATAATATTTTCTCTATTCGAGAAGTTATGGACAGAAAAATACCCTTCTAGTAGATTCAACCACTTGTCTACAACATCTGCATCTATCTGACCTTCAAATATAGGAATATCGAAGTTGATTTGTACCTTGAAGGGGGAAGTTCCTCCACTCGAGGAAGATGCGTTGCCTGTCGCTAGTCGCCGAAGGATTTGCGCGAAAATATCCATCATCTCGTTCCTCTGTTGCGTGATGGCTTCCTAAAGAAACATTTTGAAAGGATCTCTTGTTCCGTCATCTTTCTTTTCTCCTGCCATGAGAGGTCCCTTGGGAGTGAAAGAGATTTTGTCCTCGAAAGAAACAAGCTCGAGACCTAATTCTTTGTACCCTGACCTCATTAGGGACATGCATTAAGATGACAAGAAGAAGACCGCTTTGATACCACTGATCTAGATTTTATGAGAAGAACGAAATGAATACAGATTATTAAAATATGTTGAACATAGAATAACAGAGATACAGTAAAAATGGTTTTCTATTCAATAACGAAATAAGATGAAACTGTAAAAAGCAGCAGAAAACAAGCTTGTTGGAATGGTGGCAGATTATCTCTTAGGAGGAAGCACATGTTCTTAACCATTAGTGATCTAGGTGGATATAGGTGGCTACCCACCTTTTCCAGCTGGCTCAAAACAGTTTTCTGGCAATTTTGGTAATTTACTATTTTTAGCAGTTTTTAACTTCCGGGGCCATTTTGAGGCCTAAATGAAGGGTTTTTGGGATCGAACTTCTCAATGATAGCCAAAGGACCTCATTGAGGCCCCTAAATGAATCTCTTCGATGATACCTTTCCAACGAGTTACTGTGCACCCCAAATGGAGATCGTATGCCAAAGTTACGCCCTCGGGAAGTTGATACACCAAACTACCCAAAACGGGGTCCACAAAACTGTTGGATTTTCATCTTTCGGGGTTAGGTTTTGGATTTTATTTATGATAAAAATGCCTTTGGAGCCTCATTGTAAAATCATCTTCTTGTGAATGCGAGTAGCGAACACATCTCTTCTTAGAGATAAGATGTCACCATTCTAGCGAATCTTCCACTCTGTATTTTTACAGTCTTTGTACATTTTTGCTCATTAATAAAAAAAATGTGTATTACTGTATCTCTGTGTTTATGGTTGCATCTCTGATACATTTATGTTATATTATTGGATATTCGATATATCTCTGTACATTGCTTTATTATATCTCCACTCTCATTTTGTGCTGAAAATAATTTGGATTAGTGGTATCAGAGCAGGCTGCTCTTGATCGTTTTCTTCAGTGCATGTCCCTGATGAGGTTTGAGTATAACAAGTTGGGTCTCGATCTTGTCTCTCTTGAATACAATTTCTCTCGCATGCCCAATAAAACCTCCATAGTGGAAGAAAAGAAAAACGACGGAGCAAGCGATTCTATCAATATGTTGCTTAAGCAAGCTCTCACGCGACAGTGGGATGAAATGATGGAGAATTTTTCCCACTTCCTTCAATGCTTGTTGATAGAAACAGACACATCTTCATCTAAAATCCACTTTGGAAGCACCTCTCCTTTCAAGGTGCAGGTTAATTTTGATATTCCTGTATTTGAAGGTCAGATAGATGTGGATGCCCTAGACAAATGGTTAAATCTGTTAGAAGGTTATTTATTTGTTAAAAAAAATTCCGACAAAGAAAAGATCACCTTCACGCTCCTTAAGGCTCTCCCCCATGTCAAACATTGGTGGGAAACTTACTGGGAGCAAAGTTCCACAGAGGATTCTAGAATATATGGGGTCGATCCCACTTGGGATTTTTTTGTGGATGTGGTAAAGGAACAATATTACAATGTTGGCAACTATGAGGACCAACACATCAGATGGACCACACTGCGGAAAGAGAAGGGCCAAGTAGTTTCAAACTTCACCAATACCTTCCATACCTTGTGCACCAAGCTGGATATCAAAGACTCTGAACAACATTTGGTTCTAAAATACCGTGGGGATCTACACAGATACATCCAAACTGAAATGGATTTTCTGGACATCTCATTAGTCGGTGATGCTTATCGATATGTTGTTAAAATCGAGTAGAAATTTAAGCACCATAACAAACGAGAGTTTGGGTTTGCAAATCTGCAACAACCAAAGTATGATAAAGACGGCTCTAACAAATAGTCTCTCGAAAACTAGTCCAAGCCATAGGAAAAGAAGGGTCACAGGAAGACAAAGAAGGACACTGGAAAATGGTGCTATTTCCACAAAATCCCCTGGCAAAACACCGAGGAATGTCACTCAAAATAGTCATTTGTGGCTGAGATTAAAGACAAGGAGATGAACCCTGATTCAGAATCAAATTCTGAAAATACTGGTAAAACAAATATCATCAACGTAGACCTCACTTTTATTGTCGTGACCACAACAATTCAACCAGAAGAACTAACAGATCTTGAAGAGGGGGAGCACCTTTTTCATTCACAGATGTGGGTGAAGGGGACCCCGCTACATTTTATTGTTGATAGCAGAAGCCAGAAGAACATTATCTCAAAAGAGGTCGTCAAACAGTTGGTATTGTTGACAACATCACACCCGCAACCATACAACATCAGGTGGCTTCACCAAGGACGAGATCTCTGTGTCACCCAATAGTGTCAATTTTCATATGACATCCAACCCTTGAAGGATGAGGTATTATGTGATGTTTCCCAACTGGATGTCTGTGATGTTCTCTTGGGACAACCATATATGTGGAAGCGCCATGCTATTTATGAGTCTCGACCCCGCAGTGTCATTGTTTCTTTGGGGTGTCATCTCTAAAGAATACCAGAGGTAGTTTTGACTATTGTTCCACCTAAACAGTGTTGCAAGGTAGTATATCATACTACAAAATTCATCTTTTTTATAATCTGTTCAAAAGGTGAACAAAAGGATACTGTAACCACTACAGCCTCGGCCCAAGCACCTTCTATCCAACAACAGAAGGTCAACAAGATTGCAACAAAGTGTAAAGATTCATTCTGCACACAGGCATCTCATGTAGCTAGACTGGTTAAAAAGGTCCAACCCTTCCAACCACATGTTCATGACAACCTTCAACAAGCTAAGCAACGCAACTTCTCCAACAAGGCAAGCAACTCATCAAGATGCATATTCAGCAAATGCGTTTCCCTCTCCCCCGAGCACTTAACATAATGGATACCATTGCTTCCTAAGGAGGGAGGATTGATCCAGGTGGATATCGATGGCTACCCACCTTTTCCAACTGGCTCAAAACGATTTTCTGGAAATTTTGGTAATTTACTATTTTTAGTAGTTTTTAACTTGTGGGGCCATTTTGAGGGCCTAAATGAAGTTTTTTTGGGATATAGATTCTCAATGATAATAGAAGGCTCTCATTGAGGCCCGTAAATGAATCTCCTCAATGATACCTTTCCGACGAGCTATAATGCGCTGCAAATTGAGATCGTATGCCAAAGTTACGCCCTCAGGAAGTTGATACACCAAACTACCCAAAACGGGTCCACAAAACTTTTGGATTTTCATCTTCTAGGGTTAGGGTTTTGGATTTTATTTATGATAAAAAGGTATTTGGAGCCTCACTGTAAAATCATATTCTTGTGAATGCGAGTAGCGAACACATCTCTTCTCAGAGATAAGCTACCACCATTCTAGCGAGTCTTCCACTTTGTATTTTTACTGTCTTTGTACATTTTCGCTCATTAATAGAAAATTGTGTATTACTGTATCTCTATGTTTATGGTTTCATCTCTGATACATTTCAGTTATATTATTGGATATTCGAGATATCTTTGTACATTTTTTTATTATATCTCCAATCTCATTTCTTGCCGAAAATAATCCAGATCAGTGGTATCAGAGTAGGTTGATCTTGATCGTTTTATTCAGTGCATGTCCCCGACGAGGTCCGAGTATAGCATGTTGGGTCTCGAGTTTGTCTCTCTTGAAGACAATCGGTCTCACATGCCCAAGAAACCCTCCATGGCGGAAGAAAAGAAAAATTATGGAGCAGACAATTCTATCAATCTGTTGCTTGAGAAAGCTCTCACACGACAGAGGGACAAAATGATGGAGAATTTTTTTCACATCCTTCAACGCTTACCGATAGAAACAGGTGCATATTCATCTAAAATCCACTTTGGAAGCAAATCTCCTTTCAAGGTATAGGTTAATTTTTATATTCCCATATTTGAAGGTCAGATAGATGCGGATTCCCTAGAGACAAATGGTTAAATCTGTTAGAAGGTTATTTCTTTTTTCACAATTTTGCTGACAAAGAAAAGATCACCTTCACGCTCCTTAAGGCTCTCCCCCATGTCAAACATTGGTGGGAAACTTACTGGGATCAAAGTTCCACAGAGGAGTTTGGAATATATGGGGCTGAGCCCACTTGATATTTTTTTGTGGATGCGGTAAAGGAACAGTATTACCCTGTTGGCAACTATGAGGACCAGTACATGAGATGGACCACATTGTGGCAAGAGAAGGGCCAGGCAGTTACGAAGTTCACCAATACCTTCCATACCTTGAGCACCAAGCTCGGTATCAAAGACTCCGAACGACATTTGGTTCTAAAATACCATTGGGATCTACACAAATACATCCAAACAGAAATGGATTTTCTGAACATCTCATCAGTCGGTGTTTCTTATCGATATGCTATTAAAATCGAGCAGAAATTTAAGCACTAGAAAAAATGGGAGTTTGGGTCTGCAAATCTGCAACAACCAAAATATGATAAAGACGGCCCTAACAAACAATCTCCTGAAAACCAGTCTAAGCCACAGGAAAAGAAGGATCATGAAAAGACAAAGAAGGACACCGAAAAATGGTGCGATTTCCACAAAAGCCCCTCACACAACACCGAGGAATATCGCTCAAAATAGTCATTCATGGCTGAGATCAAAGACAAGGACCCAAACCCTAATTCAGAATCTAATTCTAAAAATACTGGTAAAAGATAGATCATCGTCATAGACCCCACTTTTATTGTCATGACCACAACAATTGAATCAGAAGAACCAATAGATCTTGAAGACGGGGAGTGTCTTTTTCATTCACATATGTGGGTGAAGGGGACCCCGCTGCATTTTATTGTTGATAGCAGAAGCCAGAAGAACATTATCTCAGAAGAGGTCGTCAAACAGTTGGTATTGTTGACAACATCACACCCGCAACCATACAACATCGGGTGGCTTCACCAAGGACGAGATCTCTGTGTCATCCAACAGTATCAATTTTCATATGACATCCAACCCTTGAAGGATGAGGTATTATGTAATGTTTCCCAACTGGATGTCTGTGATGTTCTCTTGGGCCAACCATATATGTGGAAGCGTCATATTATTTATGAGTCTCGACCCCACAATGTCATTGTTTCTTTAGGGGGTCATCTCTAAAGAATACTAGAGCTAGTTTTGACTATTGTTCCACTTAAACAATGTTGCAAGGTAGTATCTCATACTACAAAATTCAACTTCTTCACAATCTGTTCAAAATGTGAACAAAAGGATACTGCAACCACTACAGCCTTGGCCCAAGCACCTTTTATCCAACAACAGAAGGTCGACAAGATTGCAACAAAGTGTAAAGATTCCTTCTGCACACAGACATCTCATGTAGCCAGACTAGTTGAAAAGGTCCAACCCTTCCAACCACATGTTCGTGACAACCTTCAACAAACTAAGCAGTGCAACTTCTCTAATAAGACAAGCAACTCATCAAGATGCAGATTCAACAAACACGTTTCCCTCTCCCCCGGGCACTTAATGCAATGGAGACCATTGCTTCCTAAGGAGGGAGGATTGATCGAGGTGGATATCGATGGCCACCCACCTTTTCCAACTGACTCAAAATAGTTTTCTCGCAATTAACATAGTTACCAACTTAACGATAACTCTACAGAGTTCTCATTTTTTGGGGGGTCAAGTTTTTTACCCCGTTTTTAAAAATGGTGCTACCAGTAGCACTCCCCTCCCTTTTTAGGTGGTTTTTTGATATTTTAAATTTTATGATACATAAGTTTTCCACTTTGTTTTTTGAAATACTCGTATTTTCATTTATTTTCAAATTATTCAATTTTTTTTTCTTTTTTTCTCAACGATGTTTTTTCATCTATTTTCTATTTTTTCTATTTTTTTTTATTCAATGGTGTTTGTAATCATATTTCCATGCTTCATCCAATGTTAAAAATGTTGTACACCATTTATTTTTTTTGAAATTAAGATTTTTCATATAATTATCTGTCCTTAATTAAGTTATGGTTCCATACATTTTAAATATAGTGGAAAATATCATTTTTAACACATTTTTTTTTACCTTACTTCAATACATAGAAAATAATTATAGTTAAATAACACTATTTTAAAATATTTAGCAAAAAAATATAATTCATTTTTTTTAGATAATTAAAAACTAAAAAAAATAAGAAAACAAACAGAATTGAAATTTAAAAACAAAAACATTTTAAAAACAAACTTATATGAGAAAAAACCATTGAAGAAAAACCTAAAAAACTAAAGAGGAAAAGAAAACCATAATATATATATATATATAAGAGAAAATGAGAAAATATTAAGAAAAAGG
>JZKD02S0455346.1:237420-251768 GCA_000966675.3 Picea glauca
TAAGTTAGTACATCAACTTCCCAGGATCGTAACTTTTGCATACGATCTTCATTTTAGGCGCACGATAGCCCATTGGAAAGGTATTGTTGAGAAAATTCATTTTGGGGGCTCAATAAATGCCTTAGGATATCATTGAGAAGCTAGATCCAAAAAACTTTCATTTAGGCCCTCAAAATGGCCCTGTAAGTTAAAAACTGCTAAAAATAGTAAATTGTCAAAATTGCTAGAAAACTATTTTGAGCCAGTTGGAAAAGGTGGGTGGCCACCGATATCCACCTGAATCAATCCTCCCTCCTTAGGAAGCAATGGTCTTCATTGCGTTGATTTCCCCCATCAGATGAGAAAATTTCTACTGAATTTGGCCCCGGGTGAGTCACTTGCCTTGGTAAAGGAGCTGCCCTACTTTGACGACTCAATAAAGTTGGATCCTTTGTTGTCGAGTGTCCTTGATCTGTGTGTCCACAATCTGATCATTGGATTCCTGTTGCATGCAGTCGGGGTTGAGCTATGTTGGTGTCAACTTATTTGCTATCTCTAAGGGGGTCAATAATGGTGGGAAAGATGGCTGAAGAAGAGCCATGTTGAAGACTGGGTGCATGCCAATGAAAGGAGGAATGTTGAGGTCAAAAGCATTGTCACCCACAACCTTGGTGATGGTGTACAATCCGTAATGGAGTGGGAGAAGCTTTCAATGAGGCCTTGTAAGGAATTCTTTCTACAAGTGCAACCAAACTTTGTCTCCCACCTGAACATATGTGTCACCCGATGTTGATCATGGCATTGCTTGTACTTGGAATTAGACTTATGTAGAATATCCTGAACCTGTTGGTGGATGTGCTGGATCCACTCAATGAATCAGGTGGCTTTGTCAGCTTCAGGTTGAGCAGGGGACGAGTTGTCTGACGTGGTCACCAGGGGTAGTGCAACATCCATGGGGCCCAATGGTTGGAATCCCAACCCCACCTAAAAGGGGTTGTGGCCAATTGAGTTATGCAAGGCTCGGTTGTAGCTATGTTGGACATAGGTAAGACTCACATCCCATGTGTGGGGGTGTTTTGAATTGTACATGCACGGGATATGTATGATCATCCGATTGATGAACTCAATTTGGCCATATTTCTAGGGGTGGAAGGAAGTGGATTTGGTGAGCTTGATATCCAGCAGTGACCAGAGGCTTGACCAGAATGTGCTGACAAACCAACTTTCACGGTCTAAGATAATGGTTTATGGGATCCCAAAATGTACCCATACTCATTCAAAGAAGATCTTGGCAGTGGCTTCTGTTGTGATGTTCTTCTTGCAGGCAACTATAATCGCCATCTTGGAAAAGTGATCAACAACCACAAAAACACATTCATTTCCCCTCTTGGTGGACGGGAGGCCTGACATGTAGTCCATTGAGATGGATTCCCATGGCTTATTAGGAGTATGTAGAGGGGTGTACATGCCCTATTTCTTGGTGGTCGGTTTGTCAATAGTGCAGGTGGTGTAGGACCTGATATACTTGCCAACATCCTGTCGAAGTTTGGGCCAGTAGAAATATTTCTGCAACACTACCACTGTATTTTTGACACCAAAGTGTCCTGCCACCCGACTGTAGTGAGCTTCCCAAATAAGCTTCACGTGCTCGCTTGATGGAACACAAAGATGGCCCAGATGGCACAACAACCCATCTTGAAGATGGAAATTAGTGACCACTGAGTTGGCACCCAACATTTGGTAGGTGGTGGAGAAGTGAGGGTCTGTCTCATAGAGGTGGGGCCATCTGGAGGTCTCGTGGCTGCAAGAGTCTAGCACCATGGTGAGTTTCGCGACTGGAGTTCGGCTGAGGAAATCAACAAATCTGTTGGTACTTCCTATTTTATACTTGATGTTGAGGTGGAACTGTTGTAAGTATGTGGACCACCTCTAATGACAGTCATTCTGCAATTTTCCTTGGGTCTGCATGAACTGTAGTGGCTTGTGATCAGTGTGGATGACTGTCTCATTCCCAAGAATGTAATTTCTCCACTGGCGGCAGGCTTGCATAATCGAGTACATTTCTTTGTCGTAAGTAGGGTTCTTATAGATAACATCCGATAGTGTCTCACTATGATATTCCACGGGGTGGCCATGTTGAGTGAGAATTACACCCACAACATAGTCTGAAGCATTTGTCTCGATCTTAAAGGGATGTTGCAGGTCTGGTAATTAAAGTACTGGGGATGAGAACAAACTCTTCTTCATGTCATCAAAGGATTGTTGTTGGGACATGCTCCACAAAAAAATTTCCTTACCACCACCCCTGGTTACTTGGCTGAGGGCCCATGCGATATGAGAGAATCCCAACACAAACATGCAATAGGAATTGGTGAGGCCCGAGAAGCTCTAAAGTTCAGTGAATGTGGTTGGGGCTGGCCAGTCACAAATGACCTAGATATTGGATAAATCCACATGCACACCATTCTGATCAACGATGTATCCTAAGTAATGGACCTTTCCCATGCCAAAGGAGCATTTTTCCAAGTTTGCATATAGTTTTTGCTGCCACAAGGTGTGAAGAACTTATTGAATATGCTGCAAGTGTTCCACCCAAGTCTTGTTGTAGATGAGGATGTCATCCAGATACACCACTACAAAAGTATTGGTGAAAGTTTGTAGGATATCATCTATCATCCTCATAAAATTTGATGTAGCATTTGTCAAAACAAAGGGCATGACCAACCATTCCAAAATACCTTCTTTTGACTTGAAGGCAGTCTTCCATACATCTATCTGTTCTATTGGGACCTAGTGGTATCCAGAGTCTTCCAGACTTTAGATCAATATTACTGAATTATTTGGCCCCCGTGAGCTGATCAAGGAGGTTGTCGATTTGGGGAATCGGGTACCAGTTTCAGACTATGATTTTATTCAAGGCCTGGTAATCAATGCAAAGTCGCCAGGTCACATCTTTCTTCTACACCAACACGATTGGGATCCCACAAAGCAATGAGTTGGGATGTATATGCCCCTTGTGGAGTAGTTCTTGAATATGCCTCTTGATATCCTCATTTTCTAACAGAGAGTGATGGTAGATTGTCCCATTGGGTAGCAGTGTGCCTAGGGTCAAATCGATGGGATGCTTGACCTGATAGTGAAAAGGTACCCCGATAGAAGAGGAGAATATATCTAAGTATTATTTCATGACCTTATCCACTTTCTTTTTTTGTGTGGAGAGATCGACCACGGAGGCCCTGGATGTGGCTGTGATCTTTCGCTCACTCTGAGAGAGAATCATGAAGAAGACAAATTTTCCAGTCTGAGAGATGACCTTCCTAGATCGCTTGGCAGAGGTCAAGGAAAACGCAGTAGGAGGGACTACCTTGGTTATCCTTTACAATTTCCCGTTCAAAGTAATAATAACACTATGAGGCATAGACTCATGTACAACATGACGTTTCCATAAATAAGGTTTGCACAAAAGAACATTACAAACTTCGAGAGAAGCAACATCACACAATACCTCGTCTTTGAAGGGATTGATGTCATACGATAGTCAACATTGTATCCTAACATGGAGATCGCTTCCTTGGAGGATCCATCCAATGGTGTAGGGTTTTGGGTGAGGCATTGTTGGAAGAGCCAACCGCTTAACGACCTCTGCTGAGATGAGGTTCTTCTGGATACCTCTATCAATGATGAAGTGCAGCGGGGTGCCTTTTACCCACATCTGTGAATGGAAGAGGCGATCACCTTCTTCTGGCTCATCTGATTCACCAGGCTGGAGCTTGGTGGTAGCAGTAGTGGCACTGGGTTCTGTGTCAATTATTCGTCTTCCCCTTTCTGGTTTTGACTCAGAGTCATAACTTGCATCTGATTCAGAGGATTTCACTTTGGCCACTAGCGACTGATTTGAGTGGTAGTCAGCAGTGTTATGCCAAGGGATCTTATGGAAGTTGTACCACTTCCCGGTATCTTTCTTTATCTTTTCGATGTCATTTTCTTGCGACTTGGACTGGTTGTCCTGACACCATCCATATTTGCATTGTCCTTTTTTCTATGGGTTGCCGCCACCCCTTCCTAGCTTTTTCTGTGAGGGGTTCCCAGGCCCAAATTGTCGCGTCTTTTTTTTGAGCTTCTGCTTGATTTTGACGGCATATTGGTAGGCCGCACCCAAGGATGAGATATACAGAAATTCCATTTCAGTCTGGATGTATCTATGCAGAGAATGAAAATACTTGAGCACCATATGTCGCTCTGAATATTTGATACCCAGCTTGGTGTGCAAGGTATGGAAGATATTTTTGAACTCTGCCACTGCTTGGTCTCTTTCTTGCCGTAGTGTGGTCCATTTGGTATACAAGTCGTCGTAACTTCTGACAGGGTATTATTGTTCCTTAATAGCATCCCAGAAGGATTCCTAGGTGGCCATGACTGTAAATAATGAGGGTTCCTCTATTTCCTTTTGCTCACATAAAGTTTCCCACCAGTTTTTGACATGGGGAATGAATTTGAGGAGTGAAAAAGTAATATTTTCTCTATTAGAAAAGTCATGGACAGAAAAATACCCTTCTAGTAGATTCAACCACTTGTCTACAATATCTGCATCTATCTGACCTTCAAATATAGGAATATCAAAGTTTATGTGTACCTTTAAGGGGGCGACGCCTCTGCTCAAGGAAGATGAGTCGCCTGTTGATAGCCGCCGAAGGATTTGCGCGAAACTATCCATCATCTCATTCCTCTGTTGCGTAAGGGCTTCCTCAAGAAACTTTTTTAAAGGATCTCTTGTCCCATCATATTTATTTTCTCCTACCATGAGAGGTCGCTTGGGCATGTGAGATATTTTTTCCTCAAGAGAAACAAGCCTGAGACTCAATTCTTTGTACCCTGACCTCATTGGGGACATGCATTAAGACGACAAGGAGAAGACCGCTCTGATACCATTGATCCAGATTTTATGAGCACAATAGAATGAATACAAATTATTAAAATATGCTTAACACAAAATAATAGAGATACGGTAAAACTGGTTTTCTAGTCAATAAGGAAATAAGCTGAAACTGTAAAATGTAGCGGAAAATAAGCTTGTTGGAATGGTAGTGACTTATCTCTGAGAAGATGTGGGATGAATGTACTCATTCACAAGAAGATGATTACAATGAGGCTCTGAAGGCCTTTTTACAATAAAAATTAATTTCAAAATCCCTATACATCCAAAAACCTAACCCTAGGAGATGAGGCGCCAAAAGTCATGTGGGCTCCGTTTGGGTAAGTTAGTACATCAACTTCGCAGGGTCGTAACTTTTGCATACAATCTCCGTTTTAGGCGCACGATAGCCCGTTGGAAAGGTATCATCGAGGAGATTCATTTTTGGAGATAAATAAAAGCCATCAAGAGTCAATGAGAAGCTATATCCCAAAAAACCTTCATTCAGGCCCTCAAAATGGCCCAAGAAGTTAAAAACTGCTAAAAATAGTAAATTGCCAAAATTGCCAGAAACCTGTTTTGAGTGAGTTGGAAAAGGTGGGTGGCCACCGATAACCACATGAATAAATCCTCCCTATTTAGGAATAAATGGTATCCATTTCATTTATTTCCCCCATCAGATGAGGAAATTTCTGCTGAATTTGGCCCCAGGTGAGCGACTTGCCTTGGTGGAGGAGTTGCCCTGCTTTGATAACTCAATAAAGTTGTATCCTTTGTTGTCGAGTGCCCTTGATCTATGTGTCCACAATATTATCACTGGATTCCTGTTGCATGCAGTCAGGGTTGAGCTCTATTGGTTTCAACTGCTCTTCTATCTCTGAGGTGTCCAATAATGGTGGGAAATATGGCCGAAGGAGAGCCACGTTGAAGACTGGGTGCAGGCCAACGAAAGGGGGAATGTTGAGCTCAAAATCATTGTCACCCACAAACTTGGTGATGGTGTATGATCCATAACAGAGTGGGAGAAGCTTCTGATGGAGATCTGTAAGGAGTTCTTTCTGCAAATGAAACCAAACTTTGTCTCCCACTTGGAACATATGTGGCACCCGATGTTGATCATGGCGTTGCTAGTACTCGGAATTAGACTTCTGTAGAATATCCTGAACCTATTGGAGGATGTGTTGGATCCACTCAATGAAATGAGTGGCTTTGTCAGCTTCTGGTGGAGTAGGGGACGATTCAGCTGAGGTGGTAACCAGGGGTAGTGCAACATCCATGGGGCCCAATGGTTGGAATCCCAACCTCGGATGAAAGGGGATGTGGCCAGTTGAGCTATGCAGGGCTCGGTTGTAGCTATGCTGGACATAGGGAAGAATCTCATCCCATGTGCGGGGGTGTTTTGAATTGTACATGCGCAGGATATGTATGATCATTCGATTGATGACCTCGGTTTGGCCATCTGTTTGGGCGTGGAAGGTGGTGGATTTGGTTAGCTTGGTATCCAGTAGTGACCAGAGGCTCGAACAGAATGTGTTGAGGAACCAACTATCATGGTATGAGATAATGGTTTATGGGATCCCAAAATGTACCCATACTCATTCAAATCAAAGCTTGGCAGTGGTTTCTGTTGTGATGTTCTTCTTGTAGGTGGTTAGAATCACCATCTTGGAAAAACAATCAACAAACACAAAAACACATTCATTTCCCTTCTTGGTGGATGGGAGGCCTGACATGTAGTCCATTGAGATGGATTCCCATGACCTGTAAGGAGTAGAAAGAGGGGTGTACAGGCCCTATTTCTTGGTGTTCGGTTTGGCAATAATGCAAGTGGTGAAGGACCTGATATACTTGCCCACATCGTGTCGAATTTTTGGCTAGTACAAATGTTTTTGCAACACTGCCACTGTCTTTTTGACGCCAAAGTGTCCTGGCACCTGACTATAGTGAGATTCCAAAATGAGCTTCACTTGCTCGCTTGATGGAATGCAGAGATGGCCCAGACGGCACAAAAACTCGTCTTGAATATGGAAATTAGCAACCACTGAGTTGGCGCCCAACATTTGGTAGGTGGTGGAGAAGTCAGGTTCTGTCTCATAGAGGTGGGGCCATCCGGAGGTCTCGTGGTCGCAAGATTCTAGCACCATGGTGAGTGTCGCGATTGGAGGTCGGCTGAGGAAATCAACAACTCAGTTGGTACTTCTTGTTTTATACTTGATGTTGAGGTGGAACTACTGTAAGTATGTGGACCACTTCTGATGGTCGTCAGTTTGCAATTTTCCTTGGGTCTACATGAACTATAGTGGCTTGTGATTAGTGTGGATGACTGTCTCCTTCCCAAGAATGTAATGTCTCCACTGGCGGCAGGCTTGCACAATGGAGCACAGTTCTTTGTCATAAGTAGGGTACTTACATACAACATCTGATAGTGTCTCACTATGATATTCCACAAGGTGGTCATTTTGAGTGAGAACAACACCCACAACATAGTCTAAAGCATTTGTCTCGATATTAAATGGATGTTGTAGGTATGGTAATGAAAGTACTGAGGATGAGAACAAAATCTTCTTCAAGTCATCGAAGGCTTGTTTTTGGGACAGGCCCCACATAAATAGTTCCTTACCGCTACCTCTGGTTACTTGGCTAAGGGCCCATGCGATATGAGAGAATCCCAACACAAACCTGCAATAGGAATTGGTGAGGCCCAAGAAGCTATGAAGTTCATTGAGTGTGGGCGGGGATGGTCAGTCACAGAGGACCTGAATCTTCGCTGGATCCACATGCACACTGTGTTGATCAACGATGTAGCCTAAGTAATGGATCGTGTCCATGTCGAAGGAGCATTTTTCCAAGTTTACATATAGTTTGTGATGCCGCAGGGTGTGCAGAACCCGCTGAATATGCTGCAAGTGTTCTGCCCAAGTCTTGTTGTAGATGAGGATGTCATCCAGATACACCACTACAAAATTATGGGTGAAAGGTCGTAAGATATCATCCATAATCCTCATAAAGTTGTTGGAGCATTTGTCAAACCAAAGGGCATGACCAACCATTCAAAAAGACCTTCTTTTGACTTGAAGGCAGTCCTCCATACATTTGTCTATTCTATTTGGACCTGGTGGTATCCATACTTTATATCAATCTTACTGAAGTATTTAGTCCCCATGAGTTGATCAAGGAGGTCGTCGATTCAAGGAATCGAGTACCAGTTTCAAACTATGATTTTATTCAGGGCTCGGTAATCAATGCAGAGTCGCCAGGTCCCATATTTCTTCTGCACCAACATGATTGGGATACCACAAGGTGATGAGTTGGGACGTATGTGCCCCTTGTGGAGCAGTTCTTGTATCTTCCTCTTGATCTCCTCGTTTTCTAACAAAGAGCAATGGTAGACTGGCCCATTGGGTAGCGGTGCGCCTAGGGTATATGAAATGTTATTTGAACTCAATGAATCTAAAAGGAGAGATTTGAAGGCTTTGTCTCTCTAGATCCAAATCTAAACCATTAATAAAATAAAATATAGAATTCAAGAAATTTACTTGCATACATGTTTTGTTGGAATACTGAGAGAGGGGGGTGAAACAGTATGAACCCTTTTACCACTTTTAATCACAATATATAAAATTAAACTTTATCAACAATATATCATATATGATTGAGTTCAATATATAATGAGCATATAACCATAATAAATACCATTCAAAATCAGCACATCAAATGCACAATACACCAGAATTTACATGGAAACCCAAATGGGAGAAAACCACGTAATTCTTTCTTATATATCAATATTACATTCATTGGAAGGACCAAATTCCCAATTATCTAGCTACAACTAGAAGGAGGCTCCAACCCCCTATTTACAGGCTCCAATCCCCTATTTATAGGCTCCAACCTAAAGGAATCTACAACTCCCTAATTTACCAGCTACAACTGGAAGGAGGCTCCAACCCCCTATTTTATAGTCTCAAACCTGAAGGAAGCTACAATTCCCTGAATTCTCTGGCTCCAATCAGAAGGAGGATATGACCTCCTGATTTATAGGCTCCAACCTGAAGGAATATTCAACTCCCTTTGTTCTCCGACACCAACCGAAAGGAGGATACAATCCCCTTTCCTTTCCCCATCCTCTTTCCCTGAAATATAAGTGTAGAACAAATTGTCACTATCACTGATACTATCACTGCCTCTGATAATAAACCTGTAATCAACCTTTCAAAGTCACAGTCACTGACATACCATCATCAACCTATCACCACCATTGATACTCAAAATAAATGAAACCAGATCCATGATCACCAAGAACACCTCCTGACTAGATGCTCAATATCAGCAAAACATGCCTATAGCCATGTACCAAGCATGTGCAAAGATCACCAAAATGTATCATATCATCACAAGATGAATGCACCAAATGGGTTCTATTTTGGCTAGTCTACATCAGCGAATTAGGTTCCTCCAAGATCAAAACCCTACAAGGACAATCCCTCAAAGGTATTATCAATAGTAGTTGGTTGAAGGTGTACTATGGCCCTCGAGGGTCAAACACAATTTAACATTTTTTCATCTTTATGGATCAACACAATAATATTAGCATAGGTTGTAGAGTCTTTAGCACAACTCATAGTCAGTATAATTCACATTTTGACAATGCAATCATTCATATCAATCACTTAGGTGATATCAATCGAGTGACATAGGGTGCATATCATCAATATTTCCAAGTATGACTACATTTTTTCCAACAAGCATAGGGTGTTCTTTATGTAAAAATCACGTGGGTGTTGGTGACGTTCTTGATGCTTTAGATTCCAAAGGGGAAAATAATCTCATTTGAGCCATGTCCACAAGTACACATTGGGTGCCAGTATCACATTCTCTGATAACCCTCTCCAGTACGATCGATCTACAATATCGATCCACCCTTCCTCTACATTTTTCAGTCACTTCCTTCTTACCCTTCATGCCATCCCTTTCTTCACATTGTTGCATCCTCCTACCTCCCCATCCCCACCATCTCCCACCTATATATTCCATTCCCCCGATTACTAGATAGCGTAATTATCTACCAGCTCCTGTCATGATTTCCTTTCTCATCTCCCTGTGATTCTCCCACTCCCCTATCATGGCATCTCTTGGTCAGATATCCATATTCTTTTATCACCAATGCGATCAACCAACCTAAGAGGCTATCTCGAAGTCTTCCAGGAGGTATTTAGTATCTCAACCCCTTCTCAGTCATCATCCTCCCACCCCTTATTCTCGAAAATATCAACTTCATAACCCCCAACTTTCTGAACCATGTTTTTTTCTCAAAACTACTCCCCATCCCCCTATGCCTAGAGTTTCTTGACTATTATCCATGCTTCATCCCCTTTATTGTTAAGATGAGGCCCTACTCAATGGCTTGCCTAACACCCTCCTCCCAGCCATTGTCATCACAACCTCCCCTGGAGCAAGAAAGTCAATCCAACTTCCTCTAGTCAATCCCGTTCATGCCATCCCTACTCTCACATCCTGTCATCGCTCAACAACCCCCCAAAATTAGACTGGCTGAGAAATATTTCTCATCCTAACCATCCCAAACCAAAAATACAAGCAGATAATGATGCTCTCTCTTGAGGGACCCTCACCACTATTCAACAAATAGTGCATAATGGGGAACTTTAAATAGATCCTTCATTGACTTCCACATGCACCAGTGAAGGTTTTGATTTGAGCAACTCGACACAATCCCAACTCTTCAGAAGAATTATTATCTTCCCTTTCTCCAACTACCCTCCTAAAGAATATATAATAGTTGGCTCAAGGATGAGCTAGATAATAGTGGTGGGGGCATGCTGGCACCCAAAGTTTGGGTTTAGTTTTGCACGCGCACACAAACAAAGTTTTGAATATATTCATGTTTCTTTGATATGTTTGAGTCCTAATGCAAGGCACATGGTGCATTATGTTGTATTTCCACTATTTTATATAGTAATGATATGAAGTTATGTGGCTGTCATAGGCAATTGTTCAATGCACTATATATCTCTGATGTAATGGAATACTTCCAGTAATAAAGATATGGTAGTTCTGACCTAATATGTGTTTGTTATGAATGAGTTGAATATGTGTGTATAGTTTTAATTCTTAGTCCTTAATAGGTTATCAGACCTAAGTTACATGGATTCCAATTGTAGTAATTTTTTGTATGTTTAATCGTTCATCCATGTCACAAGACCTTATGGTCTCTGTGATCCTCTCTGCATCTTGGGTGAGACCTTCCTCGACCTTCACTAAGGATCGATATGTCATTGCTTTGGGGTTTTGTTGGACAACTCTGGACGGACCCTAGGTCTAAAACTCCTCATTGCCAAGAAGAATGGTACATGCACAAGAGTGGACCAAAGGCCAACACCTAACATAAGTTTGTGATGTTCTGTTAGGCTAGTTGTATATGTGGAAGCGTCATGTTGTTTATGATCCTCGACCTCATAGTGTCATTGTTACTCTGGGGGGTCAACTCTATAGGGTACCAGAGGTAGTTATGAATATTGTCCCAACAAAACGTTGCCACAAAGTAATCTCTCATACCACAAAGTTGAACCTCCTCACAATATGGCCAGAAGGTGAACAAAAGGACATTGCAACCACTTTAGCCTTGGCCCACGACCTTTTTGTCTAGCATAAGTAGTTCAACAGGATTGTAGAAGAGCATAGAGGTATTATTGCTTCACCTATAGTGTTCCTTCACACATCCTAGTCAATTCAAGCTATAATAGAGCCCTTCATAGCTCTATTGGCCACAACCCTTTTTAGGTGTGCTCGGGGTTTCATCCAGTAGCCCCCATTGATATATCTCCTCGGGTTGCATCTTCACTAACAGAGTCCTCCTACACTCAGACCAAGGAATATCATGCAACTAGATTGGTCGAATAGATCCAACGCCTCTAGAAATAGATTCATGACAACCTTCAACGAGCTAAGCAGGACAACGTCTTCTGCAAGGAAAGCAACTCAACAAGGTTCAGATTTAGCAAAATCTTCCCCATCTCCCATGGGAACTTGACGCAATGGGAACCATTGATTCCTAAGTGGGGATGAATGATCCAGATGGTTATCGGTGGCCACCCACCTATTCCAATGACTCAAAACATGGTTTTCCACCTTGGCCATTTTGAGGCCCTAAACGATCGTTTTTTGGAATTTTGAGGACCAAGAGTTGGTAACAACATGCATCGTCCCCTTGTGGATTTTATACTCCTCGGCTAGAAATTTCTTGTGAGGTATTGAATGCCCCAACCGAATATTGTATGAAGAAGTTAGGCCCTCGAGAAGTTGATGTATCAATTACCCCTATCGAGGCCCACAATCATTTTGGTGTTTCATCTTCCGGGGTTAGAGTTTTGGATGTTTAGGGTTTTCTCATTTATGATTTATGTTAAAAAGGCCTTTGGAGCCTCATTGTAATTATCTTCTCGCGAATGAGCATAGCCGTCACATTTCTTCTCAGAGATAAGCTTCCACCATTCTAGTGAGTTCATTCACTCTATATTTTTATCGTTTCTGTACATTTATTTCATTAATAGAAATGATGTATTATTGTATCTTTGTGTTTCTTTCGATATCACTGTGTATTTCCTTGTAATATCTCTTCCTTCATTTCATTCTCAATATAATCTGGATCAACCATGAATGAACTAGTTAGGCCTCCTCGACCAACCAATAGAAGGAGAGAGTGAGTTGGGATACTAAATTATGACCCAAATAAGACCAATGCCATGGCTCAAACTATAATTAGACCTATAACTACCTTTTCTTTGGTAGAGCACAACTCAAACAAACAAAATAGAAGGATAAGATGGAAAAGTGCCCAACATGGCTGTGGAGATTGGTGGGAGAATGATGGTGAAGCGGTTGGCAATAGTTATTAGGAAGTGTAGCAAAGTTCGAGTGTTTCATGTCATGATTTGAATAAATCAATTACTTTGCTTGATTCAAGAACGAATTAATACCCTATGTTAGAGAATTAAGTGCACCTAATTTTTCACCATTGTTAAATTTTATTTTTTCATATTTTTGAAATCAATTTTGAAGATATAACAAATCATTGGAAACTAATGCCCTCCACCAAGGGTATTTAGTCCCATCACTATCCATCAAAACAATAAGAAAACAAGATTATAAATTTATAAAATTAATTAAAAATCATTTTAATTTCTAGGAAAACAATTCATAAAATATTGAAGAAATATGCAATCACTATACAAATTAATAGAAAGTTAAATTATTTTGACTTTGTACCAAAAACTATAATACCCAGCAAAATAGAGACTAATAAAAAAACTAATTTATAAATTTTATATATTATATTGATCATTTCTTACTTGTTAATATTTCAATATGACATCTAGATGTGAGATTTAAGATTCAAGTTTATGACTTTTTCATTCATTTTTCACTCATTTATTCAAATATGTACAAGCTACATACAAATAGGCATTATAGATGTATTATAAAGTAATTATATGTAGCTTGGTATTGAATAATATAATCACATTAACATAATATTTATAACAATATTAAAAAATAGATATGTATGTAATGTTTAAGAACATGTGTTTCCGCTTTAGAGGTTACAAGTTCAAATTTAAAAAGGGGCAAAGTATGTATATACTAATTTGATGCGTATAAGCAAGATTCATGATCATGTATTCATCTACTCATGTATTGTATAAAAATAAGTTAGAAAAAAAAAAGATAAGTTAATAAGAAAATAAATTTTATAATTACACCGAAAGTGTTTTTAAGGGGAGATTGGTCTGGAGGTTTCGTAGTCTATCCAGGGCATATAGAAATGTGCCATTTGTAACCAGTGATTAATTAACAATCACTAAATCATCTCCCTCCACGTGTTTTACACTTCACCAACTCCAAGTGGTAGCTTCATCCCTGTGTGAATTTTATGTTTAAGATAAACCATATACTATACCTCCTAATGAAAGTATTCACCTACCCATCTTTTATATCCTTTGATCTTCATAACTTGAAATTTCCAGCAAAATTTTGACTTAAAAGGAGAGCATACCTCAGGAGTTGCAGAAGTAGTAAGCCATCTTGAGCCATCATCCGCCCTACGTATTCATCTTTGTAAAGAGACATCATCCGCCCTAGGTCTTCGTCATGGTAAGGAGCCATCATCCACCCTAGGTCTTTGTCACCGTAACCATAAAAAAATATTTTTTATAATATTAAAGATATAATGAATATATAATAATAAGAACATGATCACTTAATTTTAAAAAATTATAAATATTAACGATGTTTCAAATATAATTACGCTAAAAGGTGTATACCTATTTTCAATGGGCAGATTTAATAGGGGTTTAGTGCTTAATAAGTTTTCTATGGACAGGATTAAATATGGCTGGAATATTCTTAGTAGTCACACAAAATAAATGGTTGTGATTTCAATCAT
>JZKD02S0455346.1:264835-294921 GCA_000966675.3 Picea glauca
TATTCAGATGCAGATTGGGCAAATTGTGTTGATGAGAGAAAAAGCACCAGTGGAGGATCATTCTTCTTGGGTAACTCCTTAGTAGCGTGGCTTAGTAAAAAGCAAGGTTCCATTTCTTTATAAACCACAGAGGCAGAGTACATTGTTGTTGCTACCTGCTGCACACAGATATTATGGATGATTCAGACACTTGCAGACTTAGAGGTAAAATATACTGCACCGATCCCAATTCATTGTGATAACACAAGTGCCATCAGTGTATCTAAAAATCCTGTCCTCCACTCCAAGACAAAACATATTCCCATAAAATATCATTTTCTGAGAGAGCAGGTCACCAATCAGATCATTCAGGTCCATTACATTCCCACTACAGAACACATTGCAGACACCTTTACTAAGCCCCTAGCCAAGACACCGTTTGAATATCTCAGACAGAAGCTGGGTGTCATTTCGTTTCACACCTAAAAGAGTCCATCTTGTTAGGGGGAGATTTGTATTGTTTGAATATCTAAATGCCTCCTAAAATTACTGCAATAGCTCAGGGGGAGCATGTCTTGTCTTTGACATTGATGTCAAAGGGGGAGAAAAGAATTTGGGTGCCTTAGTTGCCATCAATGCCAAAGGGGGAGATTGTTGGCAAATGTTTTACATGAAGCATAAGCTTGTCATTGATGGCAAGTACATTAGTAATGATGGCTTGAGTACAACACCGATGATCAACAGGAAAATAGAAGATAAGGCCAGGAAGATCGAATGATCGAAGGAAACGCTGGCAAGTACAACAGTGAATATGGCAGGATCAGAGTGTGCATCAATGGACAAACATGAACAACGTAGGCTCAGGAGGAATTAGTGCAGAGTCAAAATTCTTCCAAGTAAAAGGGATGTGTAAGCTTGGAGGAGAAGCATCGCTGATCATTGGATCCCATCCTAAATTCTTGACAGCATGAGGGCCGTTAGATATGAATAAAATCAAGAAGAGTGCGCGTAGAAGAGGAGGATAGATCTCAGGCGTTATATCTGAGCGCATGATGTGACCACCGTTGGATCAGGGAAAACCTGCACGGTGTTTAAAGTGCAAGGAGAAAATGGGCTCACAAAATCCCGAAAGCAGGAGGACCGTCCATTCTAAGGGGTTATGTGGACCATTGATCTGACTCCCTATCAGGGTTTCAAGGATCGCGAGTTGAAGTTGTCAAAGAACAGTGACAACAAGAATGTCGATTTCGCGATATGCGATATGGCGATTCAATCACAACCGTTAAATCAAGTTCATATCTGGACCGTTGGTTCAACTCCATCTCGTAGTTTCGTTGATCATGACTTGGAGAGTCGAGATGATTCATCTCCAAATTCACGAGATGCGAGATCACGATTTAATTTTGGACCGTTGGATCAAGAGGATGCGTGGCGAAAGATCAGAGCACCATAAAGCTCCATCTTGGAGTTTCGCCTATCGCGACTTGGAGTGACAAAAATCTCCATATTAGGATCAACGAGATGCGATATCACGAAATGATCCTGACCGTCAATACATAAAAAATGTGGACCGTTGATCTAAGAGTCTCGCCTATCGCGACTTGGAGTGATGAAAATCTCCATCTTAGGATCAGCGATATGTGAGATCACGAAATGATCCTGACCGTCAATACATCAAAATATGTGGACCGTTGATCTAAGAGTCTCGCCTATCGCGACTTGGAGTGAAAAAAATCTCCATCGTAGGATCAGCGAGATGCGAGATCACAAAATGATCCTGACCATCAATACATCAAAAGATGTGGACCGTTGATCTAAGAGTCTCGCCTATCGCGACTTGGAGTGACGAAAATCTCCATCTTAAGATCAGCGAGATGTGAGATCACGAAATGATCCTGACCATCAATACATCAAAAGATGTGGACCGTTGATCTAAGAGTCTCGCCTATCGCGACTTGGAGTGACGAAAATCTCCAACGAAGGAACATCGAGATGCGAGATCACGATGTGATCAAGACCATTGATTCATCAAGAACATGAACCGTCGATCAGGGTCGATGAAGATCAAGAGTTCAATTGTCTCAGATAAGACGAAGAGTCTTAAGTTGCCAGAAAGATTGAGGAATCTCAGTATAACATACAGTGATGCTAGACACGCGGGGTGAACCACCAGAGAAGCTGAAGAATCACGATGATGATCAGACAGAGAACTCGAGAGGTGGAGGATAATGACGCGGAGTCAGCATGCAGAGGCATTGCAAACACTACATGCACAAGGTGCACAGAAGCTATAAATACACGGTACAGAGAAGATATGGAGTAGTGGTTGTTGTTGTTGTTCGAGTGGTGGTGTTTGTTGATGTGGAAAGTGATTCATGCGTGAAGAAGAAAGATGGTGCAGAAGTTGGATTGATCTGAAGAGGAACTGTGCAGTGAATGGACATGGCACACAGAGGATAAATCACAGAAGAACAGACAGCGCAAGTGAGATGGGAAGAAAGGCAGTGTGGCATAAAGAGCAACGAGATGCAGCAGAACAGTGAGAAGTCGGGTAAGCCATTGTTGAACATTATATCATTGTAGTAAGTTTCAGATTCAAAGATTTATATTTCAGGGTGGTTGGGAGGTGCTAGGGAGGACTATTGTCCTCAGAGGTTCAAGTGGGTGCTTGAACACAGGGAGTTGGTGCTAGAGAAACCAGGGAGTCGGTGCTTCCTTCTAGTTGGTGCTAGAGAAAACAGAGAATTGGTGCTCTCAGCAAGTTGCATCTTTCTAAACAGAGGTTGTAGCCTCATTATGAGTTGGTGCTCATATGTATGATAATGTAAAGAATGTAATTATTATGTACCATATAAAGAAAAAGAGGTTTTTACCCTGTATGGGTTTCCTTGGAAAATATTTGTCTCTATGTTTCTCATATATGTGACCGATGTTGAATATGCCTGTGTTTATTTCTCTTCATTATTGTGATCATCATTCAGTGTTTCTGCAAAGAGTTTTAAAAGAAGCATAATTGTTTAAGATCAGTAACAACTGATTCACCCCCCCCTCTCAGTTGTCTAACACGTCCCTCGGAATCAGACAGCTCCTGTTGATTTTCGAGTTTCGAGAGGGACCTGCAGATGAGTCGACTTGCTGACAATCCTTTTGAGATTTCTATTTATGGGGGAAACAATGTTCAACTACCGCTCCCCAACTTCATTAAATGTCTTTCTCAGGTTCCAGATAGGCCTGAGTCAACTCGACACCTGGAAACATGACGGCCTTACCTTGCTCTTGGCCATCTGGATTTGAGTTGGATGTTGACGAGGATCTGGCACAAATAGAATGAAAGCTAACTAGACAACGACCAGGCAGGAGGTTGTGGTGACAAAACAACGACTGAGAATACGCGGGCGTCAACATGCAGGAGATGAGGTGGAAGAATGAGGATATGTGTTAACATTAGGCTCCATGGGGTATAGAGTCCTCCCTGCGAGGCTCTAAGAACTCTTTTTGCAGTTTCATTGCCTTCGTATTGGGGTATGGAGTCATGCTCAAAAACATCTTGTTGAGGAATCCAGGCCAACCTGCACACTATTCTACTTACAGATGTAAAGAAAACAAACCTTCTCCTGATAGAGCTTATTTATGTACAAAAACCTAAGCTAACCGATTTTTACAAAGCACTAGTGAAAACAAACTTCCACCATAGCCACCCAGATTGTCTGATAATATGATCTTTTTGTTTACTGCAAATAATCCACAGAAGGCTAAGGAAGTATGACAACAAAACGAGGACATGGCTTGGAACACTGACTATACCCCCAAATCATGATAAGGTGAATAAATCTGCAGGATCCAATGCTTTTGGAAAACACAGCTCCATATATAATCCCACAAGGTCACAAAATTTATAATCAGGGGAGCTCAACTGGTAAGAAATTAACTCATGTCATTTATTGTGGCTCACCCATTGTGTGATGTTCTCAGAGTGCACAGGTGGGGGAGAACTGATGCAGGTTGGCCGATACCAGGTGATACCTACTCAATTACAGGTTTTGGACAGGAGATAAACTGTCCACTAAGCTCCTCCTTTACATGTTGCTCTGTGTTTTCTGTGAGTCTAGGATAGTTGATTTCCACCCAATGATTTTCCTTTATTAATAAAGGAAAAGGCTCTATAGTGTGGTCTTGGAAACCTTTCATAACACCATACTCACTTGTGAGTATTGGTGAAGTAATGAAATTTGAAAATTTCATAAAATCTGAAATGTATGACTCCATGTATATGGCCACAGGATCATGAATAATGCGACAAAATCCTGGCTTCTCTAGAAGACCAAGCTACTCCTCCATAAAATTCTCTCTGTTTGCAAATAAATTCCCTCCTTGTTCTTTTGAAACCAACTCTTGATCATCAACAGTTATCGTCTCTTATTCATAAGAATGGTCACAAGATAAAGGTGCATTAGGATTTAGAAAATCATAACTATGATCAACCAAGAACTTAAAACTATCTATGCAATCAACCACTGTTGCATGCTCAAAATGTTCTGGAAACTGATCATAAGATTGATATGCATTCCTGCCCATAGAAAAATCTGCAAATGTTGAAGAACCTAATTCCAACTGTGAATCATACCTACTTCTTTATTGTTGTTCCAGATCTAATTCATATTCAATATCTTCTTGCTCAGAATCTGAAACAAATTGATAGTCTTCTTGCTCATGTACATGCAAATTTTTGAGATATGCCTGCCTATGAACCCACTTGCTAGCCCTGATGTTCTCTTTGACCTCTAAAACTTCTTCAAACAGATGTCTTAACGATGAACATTTTCTTTCTCTCATGAGAAGGACAAGTTCTGGATGTTGAGCCATGCCATAGTACACCATGGCAATAGTCTCTGTGGGTCTGATCTCCATAGGAATACTATGATAAACATTGTAAAACCTCTTGTTGAAGACAACCAAGGCTTCCTCTTCCCCTCTCCTCAAGGCATTAAACTCAAACTAGTATTGATCAAGGGATTTGTTCTCACCCCAACACTTTAAAAAAACATGGCATAGCTCGGTCCAGGAACCAATAGAACCGGCCTCCAGACATCTAAACCACACAACAACATCTCCAAAAAGGGAATGTGAGAACAACCTCATGGTAACATCATGATGAACAATCTCAAATTGATCAATAAATTTCTCAAAGGCCCCCAAGTGCCTCTCAGTTGTAACATGATCCTCCCTAAAAAACCAAGGAAGATACTCAAAGGAATCAAAAGAATAAGGGTTAAGGCGATATGGCAGCCTCAGAGGTTTAATCAACTTATTTCTGACTTTAATTTGAAAAGAAGTGGGATAATCATGAGGATTAATGAGTTGATGGCAAGGCTCAGTAGAAGTAACGGAGGGTAACAAGTTTTGAGAAGAATGTGAATTATTTTCAACCTCCTCAAGGCTACAAGGGTGATCAATTTCGAGAGGAGATGCAATACAAATCTCACTTTTATGAATAGGCTGAGGTGAAGACACATGATCGACATCTACAACACAAGAAGAGGGCATGTCTTCTTCTTCCAAGGATGGATGAATGAAGGAAGGCTTATTGTCATCTGAATATACAAAGCAGAGGATAATCCTCTTTATATGTGAAGGGAAAGAGAGAAATGAGTTGATAAAGAAGAACAGGACTTCATGAAGAAAACTCATAGACTGATACCTGGTCTTTCCCTTCAGTATTTTCATTTTTCTGTCAACAGGATCCTCCCCAGTGAGTCTTTGATGGTGGAGTCGCTAGGTGCAAGTTGCAATCTTCAATGGTTCTGATATCTGATGCACCTTCAGAATCATAAGCTCTTTGTCGTTCTCCCAGGGAAGATATCTTCACTTTCATCCCCGACAACGACGCCAGAAATGTTAGCACTAGAAGTCACTCTCTAATTGTAGAGAGAGTAATCCCAGTTCCCATCAGTTTGTATGTCACAAATAATTTTAAAGAGGTCAAATGAGAGGGAGACTCAAGATGATATTGCTTTAACTCAGAAAACTGGACTGGTATGCACAGGCAAGTGAGGTCTTGATCAACTTCAGTCAGTAAGTTGGATTAAAGGTGAACTGAAGGAAGACTTAGTGAGGAGATTGTAGAGGTCTACTATGGACATCAGGTCTTCTAACAGCCTATGGAGGAAAAACTCAAACACAAGATCCTCTTGTATTGAAAGTTTCAAACATTGAAGTATATTTAAGCAACATAGTCATAACAACACAATGATCAAACATACATCACGATGTAGCTACAACAACTCGATTGGATCATCCATGCCCAATCTCTTTAGTGTGAGAGGGAAAATATAACAAAACGAACTAATTAAAAATGGTCACAATACTGCTAAAATCAAACCTTCATAACAACAACATACAACCCTCAACTGGATCCTCCATGCCTAAGTGTTCTAACACAACTTTTACAGAGAGATGGAAAGAAGCTGACTTATATTAAACAAAAAATCTCAAATCCTATTACATAACAGATAACTAGAGATTTCATCAAAGCTTTACAATGTGGGAGCTTCGCTCAACCATTGACCATTACAAAATATCAAAATGACTCCATGATAAAACCTTCGATTTTCAAAACCGTGAATCCTTGGATCTGGTGCCACGCATCCCTCTGAATCGAATGGCTCCTTTTGATTTTCGGGTTTCAAGAGGGACCTGCAGACGAGCTGACTTGTTGACAGTCCTTTTGAGCTTTCCATTTATGGGGGAAATGATGTTCAACCACCGCTCCCCAACTTCATTAACTGTCTTTCTCAGGGTCCAGATAGGCATGAGTCAACTCGACACCTGGAAATGTGACGACCTTACCTTGCTCTTGACCATCTGGATCTGTGTTGGATGCTGACGAGGATCTGACGCAAACGACATGAAAGATGACTGGACGACCACCAGGCGGGAGGCTGTGGTGACAAAACGATGACTGAGAATACGCGGGCATCAACATGTAGGAGCCGAGGCAGAAGAACGAGGATATGTGTTAACATGAGGATTGCAAGATTGGGTCGGCTTGAAGAAACATTGAAATTAGCTTGACATATGCAATTCAAATTAAAAATAGTTTTGCAATTAAGGTATATTTTACAATTATTTTAGTCCTCGTTGGTCATTTGTTTATATTCCAAGATGCTACTCTATAAATATGTTTGTTTTATGGAATTTGAAAGTTTTGCATTACGAATATTAAAAAGCTACTTTCACTTTTCTTCCGAAAAGGGTAATTATTTTTTTTCAAAATAAGAAAAAATGTTTGATATTCATATTTAATTTATACAGAGAATTTTTAATTAGAAATTTGTATTTACAATTCCTGTAACTTTATTTGTGCGTCACATATTTTGACCAATAAGTGGGTCAGATCCCGCTCATAGTTTTGAGTTTGAAGGACAACATCTCTATTTTGTAATCCATTACCTACTCAGTAAATTACTCTTGGTTCTTTGTATTTAGTATGAGTTTTTCTTCCCTTGTTGTAGTGTGGTTGGCCTGCATGGTGGTTCCAAGTTCCAAGTTTTTGTAGTTGTTTTTTCCTCCCTAGTATCCATTTGATGCATTTGCATTCAACATTGATTACTTGTTTAAATTGATCAAATTGGATTGTGATAAACAAATCTTGTAATAAGTCTAATCAGTGTTGTCATCTTCCATTCAAACATTTTAAAGGTGGCACGAAGGGTTATATAAGGAAATCAGTTACTTCTCATTATAGTTTGTTTCTTTTGTGGTTGCATGTCCAAATCTATAGATTCACCCAATTTCACATAAAGGTTGTATAGGATTTATTAGATGCATTATATGTACCTAAACTGAGAATGGAGATCTAGATCATTGGCCCAAAACTTTATCCAATGAGTATGTGCAGCTACATAGCTTTAAATCCCTCAAAAAGAAAATCTCATGGTCTTTAAACAAAGTAACCACACCAATTCACTTCTGTGTTTTCTTTCCCCTCTTCCGGAGTATGCTAGTTATTTAGATGATTGGTTAATAATTAAATTGTGATAAATTTTCTTAATTAAAAAATAAATAATTAGCTCTGTCGTGGAGGAAATCCCCCCGGTGGATTAGGCAGCATTGCTGTCGAGGCGTTTAGAGTTCTCAGATTTGTGCGTGTATTCATAAAAGGTACATTATCCTTCTAAAGCGGTGATGATGACAACACAAACTCCAATGAACAGAGCTATAACCTTCCATGGCCTCGATAGATGCTCCCCATAGAATTCCTGAAGCACGCTTTTGATTTTTCTCTTGTAACACTTCTTCATCAGCACTTCCTGGAGTGTCAGTTTGAGCTCCTCGGCAGGCCCCAGGTGGCCTGTAAAGAAGGGATGGCACATACCGTCCCACATCTTGGCCACATAGTCGTCCGTTAACATGAGACTCGGGCGACGAATAACATCAGAATCTCTGAGCAACCTAACGACAATATTTTTCACTTGCTCAACGCAGTCCTTCATTGTCATTAGCGGTTCCTTTTCCAGTTCTGCCATCCGTCTACTGATCACAATCTACTGCACTGATAATAGTCTACTCTATTGAACAACTTTAGTTCTTTCAATGCCGAGATCAACAAGAATTTAGTAGCCTTGCTGTTTTCGGATAGTTTAATATTCATGGATTATATATAGCACTAATCTAAGAAGTAGCTCGGAAATCAATCGTTTATGAAAAAAAAAATAGAATCTAATCATTCTTTTCTTCTCAGTTAAACAAAACAAAGAAGAATTGTCAATCACATAATGTGCATTCGAATAAATTCTCCAACTTTGTTTTGAACCAACTTGCAACTGGAACCCATTGCATTTCCTTCATTATTATGCTTATTGCATTAAAGTTGCTTGTTGTAACGGGTTGTTCCATTGAGATATACACAATCCATTGAGATATACACAACAATTTATGGATCAAGGGGTTATCTCAACCAATTGTCACTAGTGTTGTTGGAAACTTAGCTAGGTTTGTGCCAATAGGTACTTTATTCAAATTCTCTTAGGTAGGCGCATTGATCTATATTGAGTAGTTTACTAGGAATTGCATCTACAAATATGGAGAAGCATCTCTTGGATTTCCTTCGATTTTTTTTTTCTTGAAAACTATATAGAACATACATGATGCTCATTACCCTCTTCTCAACTTTGAAAAATACACACACAAAAAAATACGAATGGGAATGTAATGTATTGATCTTCAATTTATACTCCATATTAAAATTGTCAATGTATGTATGAGTTTTAAAGTGTTAAATTTTATAATCCTTTAATTTCATTAATTTTGTTGAGAAAATCATTATAAAATGTGACATATACATTCATGATTTGATCTCTTCAGCCATTTACAATGAAAAATTTAGTAAATAAACTATTTATAAATGAAAATAAAAAATAATATAAAAATTGAGGAAATTGACAATTCCATACTTTAACATTAACTTGTTAAATAACAATTTTGCAATCAAATGTTAAATTTTGCCTCTAAATGCCAAATTTTAATCTAATCTTAATTATTGAATCTTGGTATCAGGTGATGCCATTTAACAAAACTATATCTCAATCATGATTTTCTTGCAAGAAAGACGAGATAAAATAAAGGCCATAATGTCAATTGGGTGTAGTTTGGATGGTTGTGAGGAATGATTGTTGTCCTCCCCACCTTGGTTCAATTCTCATAATGACATGAATAAAGCACATAATGAGTATGTTGTAATGGCTTCCCTCCACATACCGCCCCTCTGAATTTGAACTTGTGACCTCTTATTATATCATTGTATTATGATGTATTCTCCAACATAAATAAAAGATGTTCATATTATTATATCATTGTATTATGAGGTATTCTCTAACTATAACATCTCTCTCTTGCACGCATTGAGCGAACTTATTCTTTGAGGACACTTTCTTGCAAGTGATCCAGGTTATTATACTATTGGTCGTTGATTATGATTATGTGGCATTATGAATGTGATTATATTTTATTTTGTTGTATTGACTTAGACAGGTGCTATTGACTCGGTTCTCCTGAGTGTGCAGGATTTGGACCTCGAGGATGCAGAAGCATCAATGAAACCCTTGGACTCTGGATCGAGTTAGGGAGTGGACTATTGGGGTTTGATTGATGTATAAATCACATTTGTGCATCTGATTAGAGTTATGATTATGGATATTATTTCTGACATGATTCGTTGATGATGCAAGCTGACGATAGCTTGTCGACCAGACTCACATGTGGATTAGAGGGGTCATGCACGACTACCGGAGACATTGAGGGAGAGGTGTGGACAATAGCCCTACCATAGCCTACTATCACTCCCACCATGGATCGAACTGTAGGTTAATGATTACCTAGTTCGAGAAGACCCATGATGTCGTGAGGGAAGATTGTGATAATCACTCACGATGATTCTAAGGGGCACGCAATAAGGTAGGGGCCTTATTCCTTAGAGGCCCTTAGTCTCCCACAAGATCACCTGATGGAGTATTGACTCCAGGGGTTTTTGATGTCTACCAAGTTATTCAAGAGGCGAGTGGCCCCTTGGAGCACGTACTGTGTCCTGAAGGGCACGTTGTGCAAGAAAAATGGAAAGAGGCAAGTGGCACCCTTGGAGCACGTAGTGCGTCCTGAAGGGCACCTCATGCAAGAAAAATAGAAAGAGGCGAGTGGCACCCTTGGAGCACCTAGTGCGTTCTGAAGGGCACGTCGTGTTGTTAACTAATAAGAGAATAAACCTAGATGGCCTTAGAACGAATAACGTGATAAGAAAGTTTTAAAAAATATTTTCCTAATAAAATGTCGCCCAGCCTCGAAAATTAAAATCTAGGTCTAAAGTAATACTTGTGGTAAAATAATAATAATAATAATCATTAAACATGTGATGAAAAGGGGGTAAGAAACTCAATTAAATTATTAAAATAAAATTATTGAGGCATTTAAAATTTTAAAAGGGAAATGATTGTTTTGTTACACATGCTAATTAAAATTTATTAATTAAAAAGAAAAAGGGGAAAAAGATAATTTTCTACACTTACTAATTTGAGTTTTAGATAAAAAGGGAAAGAGGAAAATTTAAAACAATTAGGAAACTAAGGGAAAAGGGGGGAAACTTAAAGAAAAGGGAAACTTAAGGAAAAAGAAAAATGACCAACTTAGCAAGGAATCTTGCCTTAAGAAATTTCTAAATTGAACTCATCTAGTAAATTAGCAAGGGGGTAAGTCATTAAAATGTGTAAGGGAATATGGAGACACCTAGGAGCGATTCTAGGAATTCTTTTAGGTTAATGAAATAATTTCTAGTGCAATGAAGGGGATGGGTGACACATGTACGGGGAAGATTTTTCTGAAATAAATTATTGAACATTTAATTAAATGGGAAATTGGGAAAAAAGGGACTTAGAAACTCTATATAAAGGAGGGAGGAGGAGGAAGATGGATCTCTTTTGTTATGCGTAATGTTACGCTGCAGAATTTTAGACTTGACTGACTTATCTTGTGGGAGTTGGTTTACCTTGCTCGGCTTTGTGAGGCGATTTGGGAGCTAGATGTTCTCTGGTTGAGAATGTGTGGCCCCTTTGCAGCACAGGGGATAAGGGGGAAGAAGAGTACCCCTAGCATTGGCTGGGACGTACTGGTGAAGTCACAACAGTTGGCAAGCGGGAGTTGCACGGAGTGTGTGAGACATCGACTCTTAGCGGTCAGCTTGGGATACAATACGCAAGCGTTGGTTTTGCATAGTAGATTACTATTGATCTGGTGCTTCCGTTTCTGTACTTTTAATTGTGTAATAAAGTGTTGACTTAGCAATGTAATCGAGAACTTGATTTCCCCATCGCCTTAAGCTCATTGCTTGCCTTGATTCCCTTGGCATTCAATCCATGAATGTTGTGACTGCCTTGTTGGTTTTAATTGATTTTTATGAAGAGTTTATGTCTGGTCTTTGTCCTCATCCCTAGATCATCAGTCCATGCCTGGGCAGTTGGCTAGGAGATGGATCGACGATTGTCACTTCGGTGTTAATAGACCTATAGATCCTAATGCCTTTCTTTTCTATGTGTGGATGATGAGCGAATGATTCTTTTTCTTCATTGTCTACCCTCATTGATTGTTCTTGGTTGATTGATGGTCATTACGCCTTCTGGTGAATGATTACCCTATGCCTTGTTCATCTTCGTTCTGTGTGATTTACCTCTACACTTTAATTTAATTGAGTACAAATTTAGCCTTCATTTTTCCCTTGAATGATAGTAAGGCTATGCCTGGAGACATAGCGAGAATTTTCCTTGAGTGCATGCTTCTTTTTACACCTGAACCACCACGAATTGTTCACTGGAATGCCTTCATTTTTTTACTGTGTTTGGGGGCGTGGTTGTTGTGTATAGGGGTGTGTTTATTTGTGCATTGGTCCTATTTTTTTTGGGTGTAATGCTGGGGGATATCACTGGAATACATTGCGAATTTCCTCTTTTTAAGACTGCAATTTGTGGCTTTTTTATCTAGCGATTTTGGCCATTTTTAAGACTGCAATTCGTGGCTTGCTTACCTGTTGATTTTAGCCATTTCTAAAACTTCAATTCGTGGCTTGTTTACCTGGAGATTTTAGCCATTTTTAAGACTACAATTTGTGGCTTGTTTGCCTTGTGATTTTAGCCATTTCTAAAACTGCAATTCGTGGCTTGTTTACCTGGCGATTTTATCCATTTCTAAAACTGCAATTTGTGGCTTATTTACCTGGCGATTTTGGCCATTGTTAAGACTGCAATTTGTTTCTCATTACATGGTGATTTTCTCAAGTTACCACTGACTGCACTCTCATTAATTTTTAATGATTGCATTTAGATACATTTTTATTGCCTTTGGGAATGCGATTGATACCTTTTAAGAACAAACTTTTGACTACGTATCCTTGACATCTCACCTTGGTAGCGTTTTTCCCATTTTCTAATCGTTCTTATTTATATAATTTTTTTACCACCGCGATTGTACTACTGTCATACTTTTCAATGGTGAATTTATACTTATCGTAAGTCAGTGAATTAGTATTTCTGGTGAAGATCATTTAGTAGAGTTTTCTTAGTTTCCAGGATGGTTACTCCCAACGATTTCTGGTAGTGAATGATCTTTGTGTATTCTTAGTGAACAACCTGCCTGTAGCTCCTTTGGATAGAGACATACCTACAGTGAATTAAGTAGCTTCCTGGTGATTGGAAACTTTACTCTGAGAGTGATTTATTGTGATGCTAGATGGCAGCGATTTTATTTAATGGCGGTAAAGTTACGTTTAAGGGACAACAATTTATATTAAATTCAGAATTGAATTAGAATTTGCATTGACCATGAATCGATTTCCGGTCAGACAACATCCTTACCTTAATGTTAGCGTTTTCAGGGATAGCAATAATAAGCTCCGCATTTTTAATATCCTGTTACTCCACATTGTTGGTTTTTACAAGACTAATATCATAATGACAACGAGTGATGAATGTAGTACATTCATGTTTATGTCCCTAGCGATGATAATGGCCATATCTTGACTACGATTTACATGCCTATAGATAGCGTTTTTATATTGCGACATTGTTTATTAATTGTGTATTGACATCGTTTTAATTTCTTCATCTTGGATAATTCCCCAGCTATATATTTACTTATGGTGAAAGCGATACCTTTGGGTAATCTTGATGTTTTCTTTTACCTTTAATCCTTTTAAGGATATTGTACAGGTATATTAAAACTATTCTCTTTTATTGCCTCAACCATCAAATATATTAATACCTAAGATATACAGAGAAGATATCCACAATGTCTTTTATATTTTCACCATTATCCTTTGTAAATTGTATTGGTTAGATATTAATGTTGTTATTACACCATTATATTTTAGTGCTAATTTCAGTGGTCATATGTTAACCATTATATATATATTTCCTAAACATTGTAAATTGTCATATTAACCGTTATCTTGCTTTAACTGATATCAAAGATATTGCCACTATCCTTTATTGCTAATTTTTGTTTTAAAAGATTGTACCTTAATAATTTTATTCAAGGTGTGCAGGTTGATTTTGTTGCGCAAGGAATTTGTTGTGTTGCTTGAACGTCTTATTCGTCTTGTTGACTTGTCATTGGGTGCTAGGGTTTAGTCGTCAGGTGCTTAGATAGTCCTCAATCTCCTAGCGCATGGATTTTAGCTGGGGTGGAGGGTCCAATTATGTTGTTGCTCCATGGTTATAGTCGTGCCTATCACCTGGGGACGACATGATTTCTGATGAGGGGATCATTGCACGCCCTAAGGGATAGAGGCAAAGGATAACTTGGTCAGGGTCTGTGCTTTCCATGTGGGTGTTTTTGATAGTTGTAAGTTTTCTTGGGCGCATGGGTTGAATGCCTTCATTCGTTGGGTTGCGCGCCATCGAGGTTCTAGTTAACTGGTTGTCAAGGCCGTTGTGTGAGGATGGGAATGTTTTCCCTTAGCTTGTAGGCGTGGCCATGTTTGTGTCAGGTAGGTATCCATTTCTCCTTGTTGTTTTACACATGTTTCACCCAATTTCTCTTGTGCCAGTGTGTGGAGTCAAAGTTGTCTGTTGCTTGTTCTGCGGGCGTGGTGCACATCATCAAATGTGTTGTTTAGCTGTAATTGTTTTTTTCGTCCTATTTAAAAAAATAATAATTTCACTTTCATCTTTGCTCGTAGTCGTAGTTATCGAAGTCATTACATATGGTATTAGAGTGGGTTCAACCCTGCGACTGTGGATCACCAGGATTTCCACTGTAGTAAACCTGTGAGTATTAACCCTTGTGTTAATTAAAATCCTTAACGTGTCCATGTGGTGATTGCATTTAGAGGATGCCTCAGAGGTTTGCAACGTGGTGTCATGGAAAGAGGTGTGATGCGTCCATAAGTTTCCACACCCTCAGAGTCGAACCCCCAAGGGGAAGAACAAGTCCTTGGGATGGATTCGCTTGTTTTAAGAGATGATGATGGTATGACAAGGCCCTTCCAGGTAATGTCAAAGGGACTTGATTCAGCATCGATACTGAGATGAGGCCAGGGCACCTATACCCCTGAGGGTCCACAACGTGCCCTAGATAGTACCGTTAGAATCCAACAAGAACTCGAGAGAGTTGAGTTCTCAAGTCCATGAGTGTCGTGGGCAGTTGTGTCATCGAGGCATGGTTGTAGAGTAGGCGTTGTGCTTCACGCTTCGTGATTACAACCGCCAGCATGAAGGTTTGCGTGGTGGTATTTCATCTAAAGTGGAGCGCTCTTCTAAGGCAGAAGACGCTCCTACCACATTTGATCATGGTCGTTGATGACGTGTCATGGGAACTGTTCGAGGAATGGTTCCAAGAGATGTATATTTCTAAGGAATTCATTGAGCGTCATCTCAATGAGTTCGATGCCTTGCGACAAGGCATCCACATAGTGCCTGAGTATGAGGCCCATTTTGGAGCTGCTTCGGTATGCTCCGCATCAAATTACCCAGAAACTTAAGGTCAAGAAGTTTGATTTTGACCTTGTTGTTAGAATTTAGCTCTACTTCGAGTACCAAGAATATTGGAATGAAGAAAGTGTGTTGGATTGTGGGGAGCCACATTACCAGCATTACTGCCGAGAGGAAGGAGCCGGAGCATCTGGATCGATCAGACCCACTACCATGGGAGTTTTGGGCAAGGCCCATCGGATTCATGCAACGGTGAATAACCCGCCATGCAATGCACCAATCGACTATGCTTGAGATGTCAGGTACTGTCACTGACTAGACCCTTAGTATTTTGATAGATTTCGGTGCTACTGAGAGTTTCATTTATGGGGAAACACTAAAAAGGATTAAGGTAAAGGTAGTCAAATGGGATGAGTTTATTTTTGTAGAGATGGCTTCGGGAGACAAACAGAAGGTTGGAGGAAAGGTTACAAGTTGTACCCCTAACCTAGGAGAGTTTTTCACCAGGGATAACGTGTACGTCATGATCTTAGGATATTATGACGTCGTGATCGATATGGACTAGTTGGAATCGCATGAGGCAATACTCAACTATAAGATGAAACGACTGATCTTGGTCAATGATGAGGGACAGAGACATGTGATTCTAGTACGGAACTAGGGATTTTCCCTAAGGTTCATCTCTTCCTTTCAGCTATGGAAGAGAATGCAAAAGTAATGTAAGGTTTATGCGATACTTGAGTTAAACGAGAAGGGAGTAGCAAAAGGTCTAGAACACCTTCCGATGGTGAGATATTTTGTAGACATCTTTCTGGAGGAGTTACCTAGGATGTTGCCAGAGAGGGAATTGGAGTTTACCATAAACCTAAAACCGGTGACTGAACCAATAGCGAGAACGCCTTATCGTATGTCGACCCCGGAGTTACGGGAGTTGAAAATGCAACTGAAGGAGCTACTGGACCTAGGAATTATACGTCTGAGTGTGTCACCATGGGGTGCGCCTATTATTTTCATACGAAAGAAGGATGGTTCGTGGAGACTCTGCATTGACTACCGTCAATTGAACAAGGCAACGATCAAGAATCAATATCCATTTCCAAGGATTGATGATCTGTTCAATTAGATGAAGGGTGCGACGTTGTTTTCCAAGATCGATTTGTGATCAATATAACCAGTTATAGATCAAGGAGGATGACATCCCTAAGACCGCCCCAAGGGTATTTATGAGTTTGATGAAAAAGGTATTCCACGAGTACTTGGACAAGTTTGTCCAAGTATTTATTGACGATATTTTGATTTACTCTCAGACGACAGAGGATCATGACGAGGACTTGAGCTTGGTACTACATTTTCTGCAAGAGCATAAATTGTATGGGAAGTTGTCCAAATGCTTGTTTTATCAATAAAGGATTCACTACTTAGGGCATGTCATCTCCGGCGAAGGTATCACCATGGATCCAACAAAGGTTGAGGCTATTATGGAATGTCCTGCACCGACGAATGTCCTGAAAGTGCGTAGCTTCATGAGTTTAGCAGGATACTATCGATGGTTCGTCGAGGGATTTTCAAGATAACAAATCTGATTATGGAATTACAGAAGAAGAACAAGAAGTGTGTTTGGACCAAGAAGTGCACAGAAGCATTTCGGAGGCTCAAGGAGTTGTTGACAAAGACACATATACTAAAGGTCCCTGACATGGATGTAGACTTCTTGGTGTGCACTGACGCATCCAAGGAAGGCTTTGGCAGAGTCTTGATGCAAGATGGTTGGGTGATTGCTTACATTTCAAGGAAGTTGAGAAGGCATGAGGAGGACTATGCAACGCATGATTTAGATTTGTTAGGAATTGTTTATGCCTTGAGGGTTTGGATACACTACCTTGTTGGATGAAAATTTGAACTAAAGACAGACCACTTTGGACTACAACACATCTTTACGCAAAGCGACCTGAACGCGCGACAATGGCATTGGTCGGAATTGTTTAGCGAGTATGATTTCTAGATTCCTTACATAAAAAGAACTGTGAACCGAGTGGCAGATGCATTGATTTGAAGACCTCACATATTTTTGGTGTTGCCTCTTCAGACAAATCTATGTGAAAATATTTTAACTTTACAGTGCGAAGATGACTGGTACAAAGAGGTCAAGGATTTTATCGGACAAAACACAATGATGGTACCAAGATTTGAAGGATTTACATTGGACGACGATGGGCTACTGAGATTTAAAAATCGAATTTACGTACCACTGAATGATGAGTTGAGGAGTTTGATCCTAAATGAGGCTCACATAGTAGTGTACATAGCTCACCCAGGAGTCACGAAGATGAGGGCGGACCTTAAACCCTTATTCTTCTAGAAGGGAATGAAGGCAGACATAGTTAACTATCTGGCCAGATGTCTATAATATCAATAGGTAAAGGCTGAACATAGACATCCAGCAGGATTACTACAACCACACATTATTCCGGAATCGAAATGGGAGGTTATTTCGATGGATTTCATTGTTGTATTGCCACTGACGGCAAGGAGTCACGACTCGATTTTTGTGGTATTCGACACTCTAATGAAGAGTGCTCATTTATTCCTGTGCATACGGCGTATGAGGCACCTGACATAGCTAGAGTTTTCATCAGTGAGATTGTGAGGCTGCATGGCATACCTAAGAGGATTATATCCAATCGAGGATCAGTGTTTCCTAGATGATTTTGGACTAGTTTCCAAGAGGCCTTGGGAACCCAACTTAACTTTTGTACTGCGTATCACCCAGAGACTAATGAGCAGACCGAACGAATGAACCAGAACCTGGAAGAAATGTTGTGCATGTACATTATGGACCAACAGAAGCATTGGGAAGAATTATTTCCACTGGTAGAATTCGCTTATAACATCAATTACCAAAGCACCATTAAGATGGTACCCTTCGACTTTCTTTATGGGCGACCGTGTCGGACGCCTTGTGTTGGGATCAACTTGACGATAGGGTCCTGGTGGGACCAGAAGAGATCCAAGAAATGAAAGATTAAATGAAAACTATAATACAAAGAATCAAGGAAGCCCAGGATCGACAGAAGAGTTATGTCGATGCGTGTCGTGTCGACCGTAGTTACAATGTGGCGATCGAGTATTTTTGCGGCTGAAACCACATAAGATTTCAATCAGGTTTGGAAAAGGGGCTAAACTATCTCCTAGGTTCATGGGATCCTATGAGATTGTGGAAAGGAGAGGTCTATGGCCTAAGGACTAGCCTTGCCTGATTCTTGAGGCGTATGCATGATGTCTTTCACGTCTCTATTTGAGACATAATGATTAGTGATCCTACAGATGTTTTGACTTGAGCACCTTGTGGGTGTCAAATGAGGGTGTTCTCACGACTGAGACAATCTGCATCCCAGATCATCACATTTGATAGCTACGGTGTCAAACAGTAGATGAAGTCAAGGTCTAGTGGGACAACTATAGTCTGCAATTGGCAACCTCAGAGGACGCATATGATATGGACCAACAATTTCCATTTTTTGTTTGATAGATAGACTTATCACTCTGTGATACACATGATTTCGGCACTTGGGATGAAGTTTAGACCAATAGGGGGTGTATCTAACATCCCACTCTTGCGTGCACTAAGTGAACTTATTCTTTGAGGGCACTTTCTTGCAAGTGATCCGGGTTATTATACTATTGGTCGTTGATTATGATTATGTGGAATTATGGATGTGATTATATTTTATTTTGTTTTACTGACTTAGAGAGGTGTTGTTTAATTGGTTCTCCTGAGTGTGTAGGATTTGTACCTCAAGGATGCAGAGGCTTCGATGAAACCCTTGGACTCCAGATCGAGTCAAGGATTGGACTATTGGGGTTTGATTGTTGTATATATGACATGTGTGCATCTAATTAGATGTTATGATTATTGATATTATTTCTGACATGATTCATTGATGATGCAGGATGACAATATCTTTCCGACCAGACTCACATGTGGAGTAGAGGGGTCATGCACGACTACCAGAGTGAGGGAGAGGTTTGGACAACAACACTTCCATAGCCTACTAGCAATCCCACTGTGGCTCAAACTATAGGTTAACAATTACCTAGTTCGAGAAGACCCGCGATGTCGTGAGGGCATACTGCGACAGTCACTCACGATGGTTCTAAGGGGCGTGCAATAAGGAAAGGGCCTTATTCCTTAGAGGCCCTTAGTCTCCCACAATATCACCTGACGGAGTATTGACTCCAGGGGTTTTTCATGTCTACCAAGTTAGTTAAGAGGCGAGTGGCCCCTTGGAGCACGTAGTGCATTCTAAATGGCACGTCGTGCAATAAAAATGGAAAGAGGTGAGTGGAACCCTTGGAGCACATAGTGCGTCCTAAAGGGCACATTGCGCAAGAAAAACAGAAAGAGGTGAGTGGCACCCTTGAAGCACCTAGTGCATCTTGAAGGGCACGTCATGTTGTTAACTAAAAAGAGAATAAACCTAGATGGCCTTAGAACGAATAACATGATCAGAAAGTTTTAAAAACAATTTCCCTAATAAAATGTCGCCTAACCTCGAAAATTAAAATCTAGGTCTAAAGTAATAATTCTGGTAAAAAAATTTAAAAATAATAATAATAATCATTAAACATGTGACGAAAAAGGGGGTAAGAAACTCGATCATTGGTTGGGAGGTACCAGTTAAGTCACAACGGTCGATAAGCGGGAGCTGCACGAAGCGTGCGGGACATCAACTCAGAGCGGTCACCTTGGGCTACGGTACACAAGATTTGGTTTTGCATAGTAGATTACTATTGATATGGTGCTTCCATTTCTATACTTTTAATTGTGTAAGAAAGTGTTGACTTAGCAATGTAATCGAGAACTTGATTTCCCCATCGCCTTAAGCTCGCTGCTTAACTTGATATCCTTGGCATTAGATCCATGAATGTTGTGATAGTCCTATTGGTTTTAAATGATTTCTAAGAAGAGTTTATGCCTAGTCTTCATCCTCATCCCTAGATCATTAGTCCATGCCTGAGAATTCGGCCAGGAGGCGGATCGAAGGTCGTCACTTCGGTGTTAATAGACCTATAGATCCTTATGTCCTACTTTTATGTGCGTGGATGATGAGTGAAGGATGATTTTCCCCTGCCATCTACCCCGATTGATTGTTCTTGGTTGACTGATGGTCATTGCACCTTCTGGAGAATGATTACCCTATCCCTTGTTCATCTTCGTTTCGTGTGATTTACCTCTGCACTTTAATTTAATTGAGAACGAATTGAGCCTGCATTTTTCCCTTGAATGACAGTAAGGCTATGCCTGGAGACACAATGAGAATTTTCCTTGAGCGCATGCTTCTTTTTACACCTGAACCACCACAAAATGTTTACTGGAATTCCTTCGTTTTTTTACTGTTTTTGGGAGCGTAGTTGTTATGTATAGAGGTGCGTTTATTTGTTCATTGGTCACATTTTTTTTGGGGTGTAATAGATGGGGGATATCACTGGGATACATTTCAATTTTCCTCTTTTAAAGACTGCAATTTGTGGCTTGTTTACCTGACGATTTTGGCCATTTTTAAGACTACAATTCATGGCTTGTTTACTTGGCGATTTTAGCCATTTCTAAAACTACAATTCATGGCTTGTTTACCTGGAGATTTTAGCCATTTTTAAGATTGAAATTTGTGTCTTATTTACATGGTGATTTTAGCCATTTCTAAAACTGCAATTCGTGGCTTGTTTACATGGTGATTTTATCCATTTCTAAAACTGCAATTCCTAGCTTGTTTATCTGGCGATTTTGGCCGTTGTTAAGACTGCAATTCGTTTCTTATTACATGGTGATTTTCTCAAGTTACCACTGACTGTACTCTCATTAATTTTTAATGACTATGTTTAGATACATTTTTACTACCTTTGGGGCTGCGATTGATACCTTCTATGAGCGAAATTTTGACTGTGTATCTTTGACAACTCACCTTGGTAGCATTTTTACCCTTTTCTAATTGTTCTTATTTATATAAATTTTGTACCACCACGATTGTACTACTGTCATACTTGTCAATGGAGAATTTATACTTATTGTAAGTCAACGAATTAGTATTTCTGGTGAAGATCATTTAGTAGAGTTTTCTTAGTTTCCAGGATGGTTACTCCCAGTGATTTCTGGTAGTGAATGATCTATGTGTATGCCTAGTGAACAACATGCATGTATCTCCTTTGGATAGAGACGCACCTACAGTGAATTGAGTAGCTTCTTAGTGATTGGGAACTTTACTCTGACAACGATTTATTGTGATTCTAGATGGAAGTGAATTTATTTAATGGCAGTAAAGTTACATTTAAGGGACAACAATTTATATTACAATTAGCATTGAATTAGAATTTACATTAACCACAAATTGATTTCCTATCAAACAACATCCTTACCTTAATGTCAGCATTTTGGGGGATAGCAATAATAAGCTCTGCGTTTTTAATATCATGTTACTCAACATTGTTGGTTTTTACAAGACTAATATCATAATGACAATGAGTGATGAATGCATTACATTCCTATTTATGTCCCTGGCGATGCTAATGGCCATATCTTGATTGTGATCTACATGCCTATAGATAGTGTTTTTATATTGTGACATCGTTTATTATTCGTGTATTAACAGTGTTTTAATTTCTTCATTTCGGATAATTTCCCAGCTATATATTGACTTATGGTGACAATGATACCTTTGGGTAATCTTCTTGTTTTCTTTTACCTTTAATCATTTTAAGGATATTGTACAAGTATATTAAAATTGTTCTCTTTTATTTCCTCAACCATCAAATATATTAATGCTTAAGATATACAGATAAGATATCCACGATGTCTTTTATATGTTCACCATTATCCTCTGTTAATTTTATTGGTTAGATATTAATGTCGTTATTACACCATTATCTTTTAGTGCTAATTTCAATGGTCATATGTTAACCATTATATGTTTTCCTAAACATTGTAAATTGTCGTATTAACCGTTATCTTGTTTTAACCTATATCAAAGATATTGCCACTATCCTTTATATCTAATTTTTATTTTAAAAGATTGTACCTTAATAATTTTATTCAAGGTGTGCAGGTTGATTTTGTTGCGCAAGAAATTTGTTGTGGTTGGGTGCTAGGGTTTAGTCGTCAGGGGCTTAGATAGTCCTCGATCTCCTAGCATGTGGATTTTAGCTGGGGTGGAGGGTCCAATTATGTTGTTGCGCCACGGTTATAGTCGTGCCTATCACCTGGGGATGGCATGATTCCTGATGAGGGGATCATTGCATGCCCTAAGGTATAGAGGTGAAGGATAACTTGGCTGGGGTCTGTGCTTTCTGTGCCGGTGTTGTTGATCATTGTAAGTTTTCTTAGGTGCATGGGTTGAACACCTTCATGCATTGGGTTGTGCGCCATCGAGGTTCTAGTTAATTGGCCATTGAGGTTCTAGTTAACTGGTATTCAAGGTCATTGTGTCGGGATGGGGATGTTGTCCCTTAGCTTGTAGGCGTGGCCATGTTTATGTTGGGCGGGTAGTCGTTTCTCCTTGTTGTTTCACCCAATTGCTCTTATGCCAGTGCGTGGAGTCATAGTTGTTTGTTGCATGTTCTGTGGGCGTAGTGCATGCCGTAAGATGTGTTGTTTAGCTATAATCATTGTTGTCGTCCTATTTAAAAAAAAAAATCACTTTCTGCTTCACTCGTAGTCGTAGCGATCAGGGTTGTTACACTAACATAAATCAAATATGTTCCAACAAATATGAATATGGAAAAGTTTAGTGGTTATATATTGTTTATGGGATATTTTTCCATGCTTTTTTTAAAAATATATTTGTCAATTTCTCTTTGTTTTAAACTTATTATTTTATCTTAAAAATATTCTAAATTTTATAGAAAAAAACAAGTTTTTAGAAATTTGAATATTTTTAAAAAATACCTCAAAACATTTTATAGTTTGCATATTAAAAACTAATAAAATTTGTCAAAGTTTAGAAGTTTTAAGATAAATTTTCATCCTTAAAATTATCCCAAACAAAAATACATACAACACACAAAAGTAAACTAAACTTTTCAATCCATATCAATCGAGGGTGTTGAATAAAAGTTCTATCTTTTGAGTTTTTTTGGCCTAAATTAGGCGATGTAAATATGGAAAAAATCACTTTTTTTTGTTGTTTAAATTGTATTTCTGAATCCATAAATGGATTCAACGTGCTAGCATTCGGATTATACAAACTTAGCCACTCAAATCTGCAAATCCAACCATTCCTCACCGAATTCCAAACAAAATCAAACTAAAAAATTTGCAGAAAAACAACAAAAAGTAGAACGTTTAAACTACTCTTCAATCCAATGGTATGATACTGAAATACGTACTTCACACAAAAGTAAACTAAGATTTTCAATCCATATCAACCGAGTTGTATGAGACTGAAATACGTACTTCCCTTGGTCGACTAAATCTTAAATCTTAGCATATACATTAGATCAAAGTCATCTTAAATCTTATTGATAACCATCAATTACACCAATTTTTTATTATAGGAAAGATTTTGGTAGATAAAGTTTTCTTATGGGCCAATTTTCTATGTTTTTTTTTCTAAAGAGTGATTGGTCAATTTCCATTTTATTCTCCCAAATTTTATAGCATAAATAAATTGTACTCTTAAAATAACCAATTTGTTTTAGCAACTATATCAAACCTTTAGAAATTTTAATTTTTTACAAAAATATCACCAAACATTTAATGGATGAAATTTTAAGAATTAGTAAGATTTGACAAGGTGTCTACACTTTAAGATAAGTAAGGATAATTAAAATTTCCCATGGTTTAATCTAGCCTCAATCTTATCTATCAATCATTCCTAGTCCTTGTTCCCATAACCATTGTGCTTGAAATGAAACCCTAGGTATTTGAAATGTTATTTGAACTCAAAGAATCTGAAAGGAGAAATTTGAAAGCTTTGGCTCTCTAGCTCCAAATCTAAAACATTAATAAAATAAAATATAGAATTCAAGAAATTTACTTGCATACATGTTTTGTTGGAATACCGAGAGGGGGGTGAATCAATATGAACCCTTTTACCACTTTTAGTCACAATATATAAACTTCAACTTTATCAACGATATATCATCTATGATTGAATTCAATATATCATGAGCATATAACCATAAGCGGTACCATTCAAAAGAATCACATCAAATGCACAGTACACCATAATTTAGATGGAAACCCAAATGGGAGAAAACCATGTAATTATTTCTTATATATCAAGATTACATTCATTGGAAGCACCAACTTCCCAATTCTCTACCTACAACTAGAAGGAGGATCCAACCCCCTATTTACATGCTCCAACCTAAAGGAAGCTACAACTCCCTGATTTACTAGATACAACTGGAAGGAGGCTCCAACCCCCTATTTTACAGGCTCCAACCTGAAGGAAACTACAATTCCCTGAATTCTATGGCTCCAATCAAAAGGAGACTATGAACCCTTGATTTACAGGCTCCAACCTGAAGGAAGATTCAACTCCCTATGTTCTCCGACACTAACCGAAAGGAGGATACAATCCCCTTTCCTTTCCCCATCCTCTCACCCCGAAATATAAGTGTAGAACAAATTGTCACTACCGCTGATACTGTCACTGCCTATGATAATAAACATGTAATCAACCTGTCACAGTCACAGTCACTTACATACCATCATCAACCTGTCACCACCATTGATACTCAAAATAAACGAAACCAGATCCACGATCACCAAGAACACCTCTCAACTAGATGCTCAATATCACCAAAACATGCCTCTAGCCATGTACCAAGCATGTACCAAGATCACCAACATGTATCATACCATCACAAGATGAATGTACCAAAGGGGGTCTATTTTGGCTAGTCTACATCAGTGAAGCAGGTTCCTCCAAGATCGAAACCCTACAAGGAAAACCCCTCAAAGGTCTCGTCGATAGTAGTTGGTTGAAGGTGTACTATGGTCCTTAGGGTCAAACACAATTTAACCTTTTGTCAGCTTTATGGATCAACACAATAATAATAGCATAGGTTGTACAGTCTTTAGCACAACTCACAGTCAGTATAATTCACATTTTGACAATGCAATCATTCATATCAATCACTCAGGCGATATCAATCGAGTGTCATAGGGTGCATATCATTGATATTTCCACGTACGACTACATTTTTTCCAACAAGCATAGGGTGTTCTTTATGTACAAATCGTGTGGATGTTGGCGACGTTCTTGACGCTTTAACTTTGAAAGGGGAAAAAAATATCATTTGAGCCATGTCCAGAAGTACACATTGGGTGTCAGTATCACATTCTATGATAACCCTCTCCAGTACAATCGATCTACAATATCGATCAAGGATGATTTTAAGGAGGGAATTTTTTTTAAATTGTTAAAACCTTGGTGAATCTTACTAATCTTTCATATGCCAACTATAAATGTTTTGTGATATTATTGTAAAAATATTCAAATTTATAAGGATTTTATATAGTTTGTATAAAATTTTGGCGATTTTTAAGATAAAATGATTTTATCCTATAGAATTTGGGCGAATTATTTTTAGAATAGCGAATAATTTTTTGGGAAAAACCATGGAAAATTAGCCCATGAGCAAAATTTAGCCCCTAAAATCATCCCTGATATTATCGATCCACCCTTACTCTGCAGTTTTCAGTCACTTCCTTCTTACCCTTCACACCATCCCTTCCTTCACATTGTTGTGTCCTCCTTCTTCCCCGTCACCACCATCTCCCACCTATATATTTCATTCCCCCTATTACTATATAGCATAATTCTCTACCAGCTCTTGTCATGATTTCCTTTCTCATTTCCTTGTGATTCTCCCACTCCCCTATCATGGCATGGCTTGGTCGGCTATCCATATTCTTTTATCACCAGTTCGATAAACCAACCCAAGAGGCTATCCTGAAGTCTTACAAGAGGTGGTTAGTATCTCAATCCCTTCTCAGTCATCATCCTCCCATCCCTATCCTCGACAATATCAACTTCATAACCCCCAACTTTCTGAACCATTTTTTTTTTCTCAAAATCACTCCCCATCCCCTTATGCCTAAAGTTGCATGACTCTTCTCCATGCCTCATCCCCTTTGTTTTTAAGATGAGACCCTACTCAATGGCTCGCCTGAGACCCTCCTACCACCCGTTTTCATCACAACCTCCCCCAAAGCAAGAAAGTCAAGCCAACTTTCTCTAGTCAATCCCATTCATGCCATCCCTACTCTCACATCTTGTCATCGCTCCACAACCCCCCAAAATTAGACCAGATGAGAAATATTGCTCATCCTAACTGTCCCAAACTAAAAATACAAGAAAATAATGATTCTCTCTCTTGAGGGAACCTCACCACTATTCAACGGATAGTGCATAATGGAGAACTTTAAATAGATCCCTTATTCACTTCCACATGCACCAGTGAAGGTTTTGATTCAAGCAACTCGACACAATCCCAACTCTTCAAAAGAATGATGATCTTCCCTTCCTCCAACTACCCTCCTAAAGAATATATAATAGTTGGCTCGAGGACTAGCTAGATAATAGTGGTGGGAGCATGTTGGCACCCAAAGTTTCGGGTTCAGTTTTACACACGCGCACAAACGAAGTTGTGCATGCTCATTCCATAGTTTTGTGTGCACCTAAGAAAATTCACGAGGAATTCCATAAAGTGTGCATCAAACCAAGTTTTTTCACTAGAGCACCAAGTGTAAAGACTTCCAAGTGTGCATTGGTCTGTGTTTTTTTAGTTGCACCAGAATCGAAGAAGATGCCCACTGGAATCAAGAAAGGAATCACGAGGAAATATCCCAGAATGATTATTTCTAGAAGCATACAAAGATGTGGGTCGTCCAGAAGATGATATAGCCAAGAATTTAAGATTTCCCCTAATACGGAGGGTCTACGTGGAGAAATGGTAGGCACCAGAAGCGTGCAAGGCACTTGGATCAGACAAGTAAGTGGAGCAAAGAAGAAAGAGACAACGCTCCCCATCAATGGAAGATATAAAAAGGATCTCTAAGCTCAGATCAACATTTATTTGGTTGATTGTTGAGTCGATCGGTTGTCTATCTGGCTATTCAAAGAGTTTTGAGTTAGCTTAGCTATCGGTATCGAGCTCACTTTGATCTTGTTGTAATCCTGTGATTTTTGAATATATTCATGTTTCTTTGATATGTATGAGTCCTAATGCAAGGAACATGGTTCATTATGTTGTATTTCCATTATTTTATATAGTAATGATATGATGTTATGTGGTTGTCATATGCAACTGTTCAACGCACTATATATCTCTACTGTTATGGAATACTTCCAATAATAAAGATGTGGCAGTTCTGACCTAATATGTGTTTTTTATGAAGGAGTTGAATATGTGTGTATAGTTTTAATTCTTAGTCCTTAATAGGTTATCATACATGAGTTACATGGATGCCAATTGCAGTAATTTTTTGTATGTTTAATCATTCATCCTTGTCACAAGACCTTATGGTCTCTATGATCCTCTCTGCATCTCGGGTGAGACCTTCCTCGGCCTTGGCTGAGGATTGATATGTCATTTCTTTGGGGTTTTCTTAGACAACTCTGGATACACCCTCGGTCTAAAACTCCCCAGTGTTAAGAAGGATCGTATAGCCACAAGCGTGGACCAAAGGCTAACACCTAACATAAGTTTGTGATGTTCTGTTAGGCCAGTTGTATATGTGGAAGCGTCATGTTGTTTATGAGTCTTGGTGTCATAGTGTCATTGTTACTCTGGGGGGTCAACTCTACAGGGTACCATAGGTAGTTATGACTATTGTCCCGATAAAACGGTGACACAAATTAATCTCTCATACCGCAAAGTTGAACCTCCTCACGATATGGTCAGAAGGTGAACAAAAGAACATTGCAACCACTTTAGCCTCAACCCAAGACCTTTTTGTCTAGCATAAGAAGTTCAACAGGATTGTAGAAGAACATAGAGGTATTCTTGCTTCACCTACGGGAGTTCCTTCACACTTGCTAGTCAAGTCAAACTATAACAGAGCCCTTCATAGCTCTATTGGCCACAACTCCTTTTAGGTGTGATCAAGGTTTCAACCAATAGCTCCCATTGATATAGCTTCTCAAGCTGCATCTTCATCGACAGAGTCCTCCCACACTCAGACCAAGACAGATCATGGAACTAGATTGGTCAAATGGATCCAATGCCTGCAGCAATAGTTTCATGACAGCCTTCAACAAGCTAAGTAGGACAACATTTTCTGCAAGGAAAACAACTCAACAAGGTTCAGATTCAACAAAAGATTCCCCATCTCCCATGGGAACTTGATGCAATGGGAACAATTGATTCCTAAGTGGGGATGAATGATCTAGATGGTTATCGGTGGCCACCCACCTATTCCACTGACTCAAAACATGGTTTTCCACTTTGGTCATTTTTCTATAGTTTTTTAGGTCCTAAACTTTTGGGGCCAGTTTAAGGCCCTAAACGATCTTTTTTTAGAATTTGTAGGACCAAGCGTTGCTAACAACATGCATCGTCCCCCTATGGATTTTATATTCCTCGGCTAGAACTTTCTGACGAGGTATCGAATGACCCAAACAAATATTGTATGAAAAATTTATGCCCTCAGGAAGTTGATGTATCAATTACCCCTATCAAGGCCCACAAACCTTTTGGTGTTTCATCTTTTGGGGTTAGATTTTTAGATGTTTAGGGTTTTCTCATTTGTGTTTTATGTTAAAAAGGCCTTTGAAGCCTCACTGTAATTATCTTCTCGTGAATGAGCATAGCCTTCACATCTCTTCTCAGAGATAAGCTGCCACCATTCTAGCGAGTTCATTCACTCTATATTTTTATAGTTTCTATACATTTCTTTCATTAATAGAAATAGTGTCTTATTGTATCTTTGTGTTTCTTTCAATATCTTTGTGTATTTCCTTGTAATATCTCTTCCTTAATTTCATTCTCAACATAATCTGGATCAACCATGAATGAACTAGCTAGGCCTCCTCAACCAACCAATAGAAGGAGGGAGTGAGTTGGTGATGCAGGAGCATAGGCTCATGAAAACGAAGTCACCCATGACTTCATCAAAATTGAGAGAATTCAAAGAGACCTAGGGTCTCACACTTGTATAATTTATTATTTTTTGGAAAATCTGAATAATGGACAAGGATTCTAGATCCTTTCCACTTGTAAAAAGATAAGGTAGGGTTTGTTAATGATTAGTGAGTCACTGATGACTCGTAGGGGTTAGTTGAGTTTATTTAGGAATCTGTTCCTTAATCATAGGATCTGAAAACATATCTTTTCATTGTAAATAAATACAAGTCCTGAGTATTGTGTTAGGCAGCTAGGTTCTCTTAGAAGTTTAGCTCACAGAGTTCTAAGAGCTCAAAGAGGAGGAAGCTTGAATGTAGATCAAGAAGGGAAAGCTCGGAATCTAATTCTAGGAGCATGTGCAGAGATACATCTCTGTTTTGTAAACTATCTATGGACGAATTCGAGTTTGTAAAGAAAGTTTTATTACTCTGTTGACTACCATCTTAGTATTGCAGTAATATTAAATGTGTGAATTGTTTCCAGATTATATTCGGTCATGGTTTGAATGAG
>JZKD02S0455347.1:0-17472 GCA_000966675.3 Picea glauca
TTCACCCCCCCCTCTATGGTTTTCAAAACCACTTGGGACCCCCCCACAATGAACATAAATATGACACACAACCTGATTATGTAAGCAAGTGGAAAAGGTGAAATGATTATTATAAGTGCATCTTGTATTTTAATTCAATCTTTTTGCACCAATAATAATTTTCCACGTATTTAGAATCAATTTTTAAAGGGTAAAATTGAAATTTCTAGTGGTTAATCTTTGTTTACGAAAGTTTGAAGCCGGTAGAAAAGATCGATTTATTGGCTCAACCTCCAAACTCATCCCGAATATCCTCTGGAGTAAATTACCCCAGGTAATTAAAAATTTCCCTTGTTCTCCAACATTTTATTTTAAATGATGGAATCATCTAATTCATTAAAAACCATAAGAATTTTGACATTCAAAGAGGAATACCTAGCAGACAAGGATAAGGATATTGTTGAGCCCGTTATATATTTTGACTTATTCAAATTACACCAATTATCCATGCAAAATTTCAGAGACCTATTTGATCATTTTCATGCATAAGAGTTTGATATGGCTAAGTTCATAGTTCCTCAAGTATATGCATTTCCCGAATTTGTAGTCTCGTGTGCTGCTAATTACATTCCTTCTCAGAGGTCTGTTATTTCTAAGAACAAGTCGATCCTTTTCATGATAAAATATGAATCTATTTCTAAGATGTTAAATTTTCCCCTAAACCATGAGAGAAAAACATTAGATGAAACAATATTATCTCAATTCTTCAAAGGTATAAGCTCCCAAGACAAAGTTGATATTTTGCAATCCTACTTATGTCAAAATCTTGACACTCCTACATATATTGTTGCTCTTAAATACAATCTATTTTATGAAACATCCAAGCAAATCATTACAATGATGTCTACAATATTAGGAAATGATGATGACTGAATTGTTGATGAGTATATCTTGGGGTTCATGGCATATATTTTTCCATATTCTGTTAATTCCTTGGTTAAATTCAACTCTGCCCAATTTTTAGCTGCTAATCTTCATCTTCAACTGTCAGAATTTGAGACCACTAGATATTTTAAATATAAATCTTACTTGGTATATATTTTTATGTAATCTCAATTTGTTAAGTTTTCACACCTGGAATTGAAAAATGAAGACAAAATGGGTAATCCATATTCCATCATTTATTGGACCTCCCTCGTTAGGAAAAATATTCGAAATGTAGGGTTCTCAGAACACATTAACCAATTTAAGTCAAAATATTTTGAGATTATTCATGATGAGATTCCTCCCATAATACTTTCAGAGTCTAAAATAGTTTTACAACCGAGTCTTGAAAAAAGAGTTGGAGATTGGTATTTATTTAAAAATCATACAAAAATTAGGGTTTATGCCACTGAATTGCAACCTTTCCTTTTACCTAGGTTCTTGACACCTAGAATTTTTGTCTTGGAATTTATAATTCAAAGTATTAATTCTGATTATGTTAATTTTGTATCAAGTAAATATAAAGAAAGTTTTAAATTAAAAAAGGAATCGGGTCCTTTTATTGTCAATACCAGAAAAACTTTGCAAGTAACAAAAAAGCTACTTCAAGACATGGGATTTAAACAAGGAGAGATTAAGATATATGATCCTCACTCTATCATCTCAACTAAAATAAATGGAAATGGATTAAATCCTTATAAACATCAACAAAATTCATAGTTGGAGCTAATGGCCAACCAAGACATCCGGGAGGATGTGCAAAGGATTTTTCAAGTTCAAGAGAAAGTTCCAAATCAGTCATCAAAGTCACCAGTACCAGAGACTCCTCAATAATTTGAGGAAACATACAAAAGGAAAGGTGTAGGATTGGCCCATAAAATTTCAGAGAGAGAGAGAGGAAGAAAAATAAACTAAAAGGAAGAAAATAGAAGACCAAGAGGAGGATGAACATAAAATATCATAGAAAGAGTCAGAACCATTGATAAAAGAATCGAAAATGGTTATATAGGTTTCATCATCAACAATTCCCAGGATCTCTGAAAGTAAAGGTGGAAAGGAATCAATTGATATATATATCAATTAAATCAAGTTGATCATGTTCAATAGTTCAAGGATATCAAAAATATGGGTGTGAATATTAAAAAACAAATCTTCTTAAAATATATGACCAAGGTGCATCTCAAACAAGAGTGTTTTCTATTGTGGATTATGAAAAAGGTAAATTAAATATAGTAGTGATGTGATCAAATGATAAAAAGAAGGTCACCAAAATCTCTATTGATATAAATGCAGTTCATCCAGATGATAAAATGGATTTGCATAGATAGATTGGAGAAATGTTAAACAAATATGTGATGTTAGATTCTCTTGGGATTAAAAAGATACAAACTATAAATGAAGAGATCAGGAATCAAATAAAGAAATAAAATATAGTCAACATGACTAAGCAGATGAGAGTGGAAGAGCTTGAACAATGGGTAATTGATCCATAGAAAATCCACAAGATGCAACATCGGTACAAGCTCCTATGAAAACAAAGGATACTAAGGTTTTGGCATTGAAGAAAAATCTTAACATTCTTGGAATTGACCATGTTCAAACTCCATATTTACAAGTTATGCAACAAGAAAAAATCAATTGTTAAAGAAAATGGTACAAATGAGGGATCAGTAGACTCGTCTGAGGGATTACCTAAAGCACTATCAGAACTTAATTTGAAAGGGGTTGATATTGATAAACTAAAGAAATCAATTTCCACATAGAGCGAGGAGATTAAAGTTTTCAAAGAACAATTGAGTGAGAGTAATATCAAAAGATAAAGGCTAAGATGCTAGGATATATTGAACAGTTGCAGAGTAAGCTATCTGGGAATCCTTATCTGATTGAAGCTAGACATTTTATTTGGGATCAAATCATCACTGAGATCAACAAAATATGGGATTACTTCAAGATAATTGAAGAGGAGATTTCTTTGACAGATGAAGCAAATCAAGAAATACACCAAGCATTTCGAGAATTAGGAATTAGGCATCAAGTTGCTACCAGAATCATCAAGTTCCTAACTTATAATTCAAAAGAAGCATTAAGAAGTAAAGGGGTAAATACATAACTACAATGATAATGGAAACAAAGAAGATTTTTAGAAAAAGAAATATGATACAACAAGAACATAATACATGTATAATGATTAAAAGAAACATTGATTTTTTAACTAAAACGTTCGAGAAATTGGTAAAAATGGGATTGCCTTGAACATGGAATGGTAAAGGAATACTTCTAACATTTGAAAATTACAGAAACAACATGTTCAAAGTTAGATAAAATGAGGATAAATTTCAAGGAATGATTGAAGTCTTGAGAAGACAAGCTATTGTGGATATTCTCATAGATGATTTTTATCTATTATGGTAGATTAAAAATTTGTTCTCAAACCCCCCTTCATATGAGAAATACATCGAGTTGGATATTGCATACAAGAAGATTATGGATTTCAACTGCCCATCAAGTGAAAATTGGAAGCTTCTAATTCAATTGTTAACTGAATGAGTCATCAAAATGGCTGGAGAAAAATTAGGAGATATTTTTTGGAAAAATCCTAAATTCAATTGTATTCGTTACCTTTTGTGTGAAATCAGATATGTTGTTGTAAATTGGAGGCTGAAAAATAACCCTTGATAAATAATTTTGGTTATGCTTATTTTTGTATAAAAGAGAGAAAATTTGATGCAAAAAGGGTTGGCTTTTGACTGAGAAACATGACTAATTTTTTTAATAAAATTCTATTCTTACAAAACTTGAGTGATTCTTGATTTGATTGTTTTAGTCTATGTTTTTCCTGTTATCTTATGGTTCTATCATTTCATAATTTTCTTCTTTGAATATGTATCTGATGTTTTAAATGTAACAATTTGGTACCACCACCACTGCTAAAATCTCAAAGGAATTTTAAAATTCACAAACTTCTACAATTATATTGTAAATATAAATTGGACTTGTGTTTTCAACTATTATTCCTTGTGAATATTAATTAAATTTTCATTATTTATTCATTCAAATTAATTTAAGTCACACACACACACATATATATAATTTCCTCTATTGAAAGTTAAATAAAATATTGTTAATCTTTCAATTTTGTTTCTTTCTATTCTTCTGTCATTCACTTAAATATAAATTATCTAGGACATTCAAATATTTCCTTTTCAAGTTCTGATATTTACTTATTAAATATCAAATTCATAACCTAAGGTAAAACAATGAAATACTTTGTTTTAGGACAAAATTAAAAAATTACAATCAATTGTAAATGGATGCCTTCACATAGTTTCCTAGCTAGAAACATCTCAAGGGTTACAATAGTTCTCAAGCCCATAAACAAACATAATGCAACATCCTTAAGTGTAGTTGGAAACAACTTCATTTTTTGAGCGTCAGAAGAATAATCATAATTGTGACATAACACATCAAATTCGAAAAGGAAAGTTTCTGGGTCTTCGGTTATCATACCATGTAAATTGGGTAGTGCGGAAGGTGTTATGTTCTTCATTTAAACGACAACTTCTGAATCCAAATTCATTCTCAATAGTTAATGTACATGCTCCCTCTAGCCTTTCTTGTCGTTCTTCCTCTTCTTCTCGGTCATTAAGTATTCCAGACATATTGTCCCCTCCAAGATGTACATAGTCTTCTGATGTAGCAGAGAGTTCTGGTTCTTCAATAGGATTTCCTGGAAATGTGATTTCAGGTTGACCACTAAGTAGCTCTTATTCTTGAGGTTTGGCCGTAAGTATGAAAACTTGTTGTGAGGTTGATGGAAATTTTACTGTTTTATAACTACCTTCTCCAACTTTTCCTTTGCCTTTTGCTTGTGTAGTGAGGATTCTTCTTATTTTCCCTCCTCTTGTAATCCTACATGAAGAAGGATTAGATGATGGTGTGGATATTACAATACCATGTGATGGAGTGGGTGAAGTGGTGTTTTGTGTACTTATACCGCTAGTAAACCTATCTTTATTATCTCTACACCTATTCATGCATTCTACTTATCATGATTTTAAATGGTTGAAGAGAGATTCACTATATCTCTACTTAAAATGATTGCACAAGTTCTTACCTCTCATATGAATGTATCTCTTCCCATTCATTCATTCCTACATGCATTTAAAAAGAAAGAAAAACTAAATGCCTCTTTTCACTTCCCCAACAACGACGCCAAAAATGTTAGTCAGTTCAATTAGCTAAACTCTGCTGCATTAAATTTTCAACCTAGGGATCGTAAAATGATGAAGTGATATGGAAAATATATGTAGGTACTGTTTCTAATCTATTCTATAATGCATAAGGAAAACTGTTCACTGCTTTAGTTGCAAAAACAAATTTATGTTTAGCTGCACAAAGAATACAGTAACACTAAGAAATGAAAAAAAAAGTTATAAGAAACACAAAAGTAATTCCAATATGTAAAACCATCAATCCAAAGGAATTTTATAGCATTCTTTCAATCACTTGGATCAATGATAATTCCTACTGATCATAATACCCGATTATTCAATTGACGATTGTGATATTAGTTACTTCTATGCAAACACAAATGAATAAATTACAGAAAGAAAATGATAGAATTAGAAATCACACAACTTGAATAAATAAAAACACAATACCGATAATGCTAAGGAAAGGAATAATTTGGTCCTCTTGGTTCTTGGAACACTATTTAGAAAAATTGTATAAGACTAAACTCTTCACAAAAACACAATTAACAACTCATGTAGAACGAACAGTAACTGGGAACTTTGCATTAATCACCGAATCAATCTTAAAACAATTCGATTATAAGGTGTAATGCTAATTTTTCTTTTGAGGATCTAATCACTCATATTTATACAATACAAACATGATCGCTTAGATCCAAGTTATACGCATCTCTAAAAACATTCGTGTCAAAATACATATCCGTTGATTACGAAATTAGATCTGGATATTTTGTGGACATTTGGATTTAACTTAGTCACCCACATATTAGAGAAATTCATGATATAATGCATGAATTTATCTAATATAATATCATGCTTCCTTATGCTCTATTCAGATGAAATCAGGGTTGCACATTCTACCATATGTACAAGTTGACCAATGAGTATGAATTCGGTTTTACTACAAGATAGATGGTCTGTAGGCCATGCTAACATGTGGATGAGATTCTTGGAACATTTTGACACCTTCCATATGTCGTGGTTCAGTCCAAACCTATCTGTGTCCCCGTGGATGGACAAATTATCTGCAGAAACTCGTCTTAATAAATAGGCTACAAAACTGTAATATGAGTTTCTACAAAATCAGAAGATTATGTAGCTACTCATTATAATAATAGTTAATTAAATCATTATGCATTAAGAAGAATGGAATTAAACATAAGAATGGAAAAATTACCTCTAACCTTCTTCAATGCATAATTTATATAGCTGATTATGTCCATGTGGAAAAAATGAGTGAAATGGAATATAACCAAGGCATATATATATAATATTTTAAAGGGAAGTATAATATAGAACTATGAAAAATGAGTCCATTTTGAGGACTCAACAGGTCCAAGGGGGGAATTTCCCATGTCTATTAATTCAACCCACTTCCTAAAATTTCTATTGGTATATGAACCTTCTAATTTCTAATTGATTGTCCCCAAAGCCAATCATTGAATACATGTACGATGGTGGGTGTGAGAAGTCACATCCCATTGTTATTAGGATCATGGGGGTTGAGTACAATCAATTTTTGGAAGAGTGTAATTCAAGTAAGTAATCCAAAGAGAGAAAATTCATATGGGAAGTTACAACAATTTTAGAAAATCAATGTTTTTGGCATAAACAACAAGAAGAGGGCAGGGAAGAAGAGCTTGGAGCTGGAGAAACCATGGAGGGTGAATTATGGAGTGTATTTGGAGAAAAATACTGAAGAGATAGGTTTTCAGTCCTAAAGAGTGAACTTTTGTGTGTGTTTCACTATAAAAACAAGTGATTGTTGCTTCTTTTCCTGATAGTTTTCCTAGCAGTGAGTTCCCTTGATTTTCCCAATAGTGAGATTCATAGTTACTCATACTAGAGAGACCTTGATAAAAAAATGGGATGCTTGATGGAATGAGAGCAGTGAAGGGGTGCATTCCTTGGGTCTGGAAGGTCAAGAGGAAGAGAGTTGGTGGAAAATCATGATAACTGTAGGGGAATGCCAGTGGGTTGTGGGTTTTTCTGATATGGGAGTGGACAATGAGAGACTGCCCTCTTTTATGGATTACTAGACTCAACTTGGGATTGACTTGCTATTGATATTTGGAACAAAATTTCTATGGTTGGGTGGAATGTCCATCCCAATAAACTGGTTGCACAATCATTTTTAAAGATAAGTGTTTTATCTTGTTTTTGTGTTGCATTATGAGTTTAATTGTTGTGTATTAACTCTATGTTTGAGAACAATTTATATGATGTTGTGTTTATTTATTTAAACTTCATTCATGTAATTTTTAGCATGATGTAGATGCCTTTAATTATGATATCATACAATATTTAAATCTTTGTGTAATTTGTTGTTGGTAAGCTATAGGAAATTAGTTAGCAGCAAATTTTAATTTTATGAGTATTTTTCGCACATAATGGACCTCAATTAAGAGGAGAGACGTTACATGGAAAACTTGAAAGTAATTACTCGCTTGTGATAGGAAAATTACTGATGATGTGATACAAGCCTTTGCCTTATATATTCCAAGGAAAATATCCTTTGGGTCATAAAAACTAGCAACTTGTATGGTTCTTGTTCAAAACCATAAATCCCGATGAGTGTTTTGTTTTCAGATAAATACTAGTATCTTGTGTTGGTCTCTTTACTTAGTTGCAACATTTTCTCCATTTGAATAAACATCCTAGGAGGTTGCACCATGTGGATCAAAGTGTAAAAAGAAATCATAAATTTGTTAACAAAAAGGGTAAAACCCTGGTTGTGCTCCTTCCTCATTTCTTTATTCCACTCAAAAATAGGTTTGGGGATACCTGTATCATCTGTTACCTTTAATACCATACTCTCAAAGTAAGAAAAAATATTGAACAAGATAAAATAGACCAGGTAGGTCTAATAACTAAAGGGTTTTTTAGAATGAAAGTTGATGACTCCAGCTAAGAACTCAACATAATCAAATTTGGTGCATTTCATGGATTCTGGAGGACTTAAGACTAAAAATAGGCCTAAAATGGTTTTGTCTACATTATTTTCATGATAATAACCAAGAACTTGACAGATCACAACAATATCTTGTCTGGTTATATCAGGAAAAATACATGATTTGAATGGATGAGGGTTATATGGTATTTTCAACCAACTATTTACCTAACAACTTATCCTTTTCTAGTTGATACAATGAATGGTATTTATAAGAAAGGAGGTCATCATCTAGGGGTTCCTTAGTAGTAGGATCATAAAAATAGAGTGCTTGCACAATGTATTCCTTAGAAATTGAGAAAATGATTCTAGACCCATATACATTGGTTATATGCTCTTTGTAGTCATCATAAATTGTATCACACCACTCAACAACTTGATGAATCAATATGTTTGAGGTATTATAGACTAGGCTAGGTTCGATTCCCACAAAAACAAAAAATCTATCCCGACGTTAGCATCTGTTTATGCCCTTTGAATTAACTGGTAAATGTTAGGGTAAGACAAAGCAAGGTTGAAAACATCCCCCTCTCTGTCCTCTAGTTGGTCTTGAGGGGTTGGTTGTTTTGGTGTAGCTTTAGTTTGACTAGTGTTTTCTTTAGTTGTCATTTTATTGCTTCAATAAGTAAAATTGATCGGATAGATGAAAATAAAGGGTCAATATGGTCCATATTACCTTTTTTTTATGGTGAAAGGAGGTGTGCACATGTTTCTATCAAGGTTCACGGTTTTTTTTTGGGCTCCAAGATTGATTATGAAACAATTACAATAATTAATTGTTAAAACCCCTTTTATCCCTTTTTATACCGATTTGAATCCATGCTTCACCTTTTCATTCACTAGATTTTTGAAATTTGAGGAGTGCACAAAAATTTGAGTGACATTACTGATGACATCAACAAGGTACCATGGCCATGGGGTAGGATGCAGTTCATCCAGGTGTCTACCTATAAAGCACCCGTGTCAGGTCATGGTGACACCTGGTTGGAACACCTGTATCTCGGAGAGAGTGACTCAACGTCATTAGTATGCAGTGAGAAGTGGACCCTATACATGTTTTGTATCCTTATTGGGCCATATATATGCCCCTTTTTGAGGTGAGGTATCCTGTTGTTTTCCCTGTCAACTTCCTTAGGTGCTTTTCCATCATCCAACTAGGAATTGGATCACATGCGAGAGGGTAGTTTTTTGGAAAACCAAAATTGGTATCGCATGCTCAGTTGGGTGGTTTGCTTGAGCCCTTGAGGGTTTTGAAATGAATTAATGGTCATTGCATGGCAAGGGAGAAGCACCCCTCACATCGTCAAGAGATGTTAAAAGGTTCACATGTTCATGATGGAAAATTAATCATGGACCATCGATTGTAGGGACCAATATGTGGCTCCATCACAACCATTGATCTATTGGTATTTGGTAGTGTGAGTTAGATTTATAACTTTATCCCCTGGTCTTGGTGTTTGGACAGTGATTTATCCCCTCCACCAACATACATAAGAATTTTTTAAGTGTCTTAGGCCCCTTCCGAGGATGCGATAATCCCCTTTTCTTCCATTTAAGTTCCTTTAGCTTTATATGCCCCTATTTCTTCAAATTTATCACCTCTAGGGTGATTTTTCTTGCACAATTTGTTCTAGTATAGATCCCTTTCCTTAGTAACCTTAGAAATTTGATAATGAGTTTCCATTCTACTCACTATCATTAAAAAATTTGACACTGTACTAACATTGGATCCAACGGGAACAACAAATCCCTGTGATGTGATGAGATTTGTAGACTAGGTGCCTTATCCATTGGGCTATAGAGTTTTTTGATTAACACCTATAATGCATTTGTATTTTGTGGTAGGACTGATTTTCCACCATGATCACTATATTAGCATATTAACACCATATTTATTTAAAAAAAATTGAAATCATTAAAACTTCCATTAAAATGAAAATAAAATCTGTAGAAAAACAACTAAACTACTACTCTACATAGTGGGGATACACTCAAAACTTATCATTACAGAAAATGTTTGAGAAAACTCCCATTTACAGGGCTCCCAATACATCACATTCCAGATGGGATGGCTTATAAGTGTTGTTATCTTTCACAACAACAAGCTGAAAAGGCCCCATCCAAATATTATCGAACTTTCCATGTTTCCCTTTGGCCTCTCTCCTTTCATCCCACTTTAAAAATAGATCTCCAACCATAAAGTATATTTCTTTATCTCTTTTTTCAAAAATTCTATTCATCATTTATTGATGATCTTGTGACTTAACTAGTACATATTCCCTCTTTTTCTAAACTTCTATTAGATGAATGATTCTTCTATGTATATCATTTGGTTCACTTGCTTCCTCCTATAATAATTTCATCACTGGAAGCCCTATATGGATGGGGAAAAAAACATCCATCCCATACACCAATTGAAAAGGAGAAGTAGCGATTGACCTCTTTGTACTTATTCTATCTACCCACAAAGCATTGTTGAGATGAGAATCCCATGTTTTCTTATTCTGTGATAACATTCTCTTAATTATTCTGATTAAGCTCGTGTTTGATGATTATGCCAGATCATTTCCCTGCAGATAGTAAAAGGTTGAATTCCCAGGATCAATATTGTAATCTTGGAAAAATTGTACCATCTTGGCATATTTGAATGCTTGTGCATCATCAATAATGATCTTCCTTGGGCACCCAAACCTGGCTAGAATTTTTTCTTAAAGAAATATTATAATAATCGAGTCAGTGGAAACCCTTGTAGGAACAAATTCAACTCACTTTGTAAAATAATATATTGTTTTTATTATCCATTTATGTTGGCCACTATAATTAGGATTGGTCTCACCAATGAAATCAAACCCCCATTGCTGAAAAGGTGCTTATACTTTGATGGTCCTAAGTGGCAAGGGAAATAAATTTTGTCTTCCTACAAACATTTGACATTCCAAACATGCCCTAACAAGTGAGTTAGAATTAGAATATAAAGTGGGCCAATGATAACCATCCCTCAATATCTCATATGTTTTATCTGTCTAGGCATGATGGCCACCACAAAATCCCTTATGAAATTCATTAATAATGTCTTGTGTTTTCTCTTTTGCAATGAAATTCAAAAAAATCCCACCAAGGTGTTTCCAAAATAATTGTTCGTCAATGATGTAGTGCTTGACAAATTTTAGCTTGATGGATCTAGATTTAACTTTATCCCAATATGCTGCACATTGTAAATTCTGCAGGTAGAACATTATGTCTTTATACCATTCATATTGTGAAAATATAAGATCTATTTGTAGCAAAGGATATTGTGAAATCTCAATCTCTGGTTTTGTTGCCATTAATATTTGAGACACCATATTCAATCCCAACACCTTACAATTTGAATCTATGAGTAATCTTACTAGACCTTGTCCCTTTACTAACTTGGTAGGCTTAATATCCACATCATATTCTTGAATTTTGGCTATCCACTTCCCTCTTTTCCCTTTACTATCAGGTTGGATAAGGATGTCTTTAACAACACTAGTTGGAACATATGTTATGATTTTAGAATGCAAAGCATAATCTATGAAATCCTTTAGAGACTTAACTAGGGAATATGCCTACTTCTCCATAATACTATATTTCAACTCAACATCGCTTAATTCCTTGATGAAAAATGCTATAGGCTGCTCATGAACATCATCATTTTTATGTAATAAAATTTCCACAATAGTGTTCTTAGAAGAAAAAGAGAAGATTATAAATATTTATCATAGTTAGGGATAACTAAGATTGGGGTTTCTCCTAGATATTTTTTAATCTACTGAAAGAAATATATGGCCTAAATAGCCCACCTTATCTTACTGTCCATTTTTAGAATATCAACGATATTTTTTATTATTTCTGCAAAGTTTGGTGTGAATCTTCTAAGGAAATTTGTCTTTCCTAAAAAGGACTGAACTTCTTTTTTATTCCTTGGCAAGCCAATTGACATAATTTACTCCACTCGGTCAAGGTCTATCCCGAATCCTTCTTTAGATACTATGTGGCCTAACGATTTTCCTTCCTTCATTGCAAATAAATACTTCTTAGTATTTAGAGATAAGCCAAATTTCCTACATTTAATGAAGGTACGTTTTATATGTTTAATATGATCTTCATCATACTTTGAAAATATTTTCATGTCATACAAGTATATGAATATGAATTTATATTTTTCCCCAACAAAGGATACATCCATTTCTCTTTGAAAAGTAACCCCTGCATTTATCAACCCTAATGGCATCGTGTCATACGTGAATGTTCCCTAATAAGCAGTGAAACAAGTCTTTTCTCTTTAATCTAAATGCATAACCACTTGGTTATAGCCAAATAAACCATCCATCATTGATATTCTAGTTGTCTCTACTAAGTTTTGTAATATATGATCCATTTTGGATAAGGGGCAATTATCCTTCAAAGAACACTTGTTTAAGTTTCTAAAGTCCACACAAAGTCTAATTTCCCCATTTTTATTTCTTAGTGGAACTAGGTTGGCCATCCATTCAAAATATCTAAGGAGAATAATGATATTAACATCTAAAATCTTCCTAACTTCCTTCTCAATAATGGGAAGCCAAATAGGTTTGACTTGTCTCAACTTCTGCCTAAAGGGTTTTGTCCCTGGTTTTAAAGGTATCCTATGTTGAATAACAACAGTAACATATTTCTTCAAATCTTCATATTTCCAAGAAAAAATATCTACATACTCTTTTATGAGATATAATCATTTTTTTTCCTATGTTAAGCTGATAAATATTTGGACAATTTTACGTATTTAGGGTTTTTTTTGTTCCTAAATTGTAGTACTCCACACTTTCATATTTTGGGAGAACAACAAGTTTAATAGGAACATCATTTATGTCAAACAATTGTTCAAGTGGAACTAACCCCTTTGGGATACAATTATGTTTTAGCTGCAAAATTTTATGATTTGCCATATAATTATTAAAATGTGTGGATGTTTCAGATTATTTTTCTATTTCATCTTCATCCCCTTTGTCTTCATCTATGTCAACGTGGGTAGAAAAGAACTCATCCATGAGTTCTAAGAGTCTTGTTAATTGTTGATCATCTTCATAGAACTACCAATGTTTCACATTGTTCGGGATAGATGGTCTATATCTCATTTAAACTTCATATTTGACTTGGGGAATTATTCATGACTTGAAAGTGATAGAAACTAATGACAAAGAGTATGCTTTCTAGTTGGAATATCTAGGGAGAAAAATTATATTAATGGCTTGAAAGAATTTATCTATCAAGTCCCAAACTAGATTTCTGTATGCTCTCATCCTAGGGTGTTTGGTTTGATAATTTTTTTTACTTGATATACTACCAATTCAGAGTCTCCAAACCTTGAAAATTTTGTGATTTCTATATTTATGGAATCTTATAATCCCAATACCAATGCTTCATACTCAACAACATTATTAGTGGCTTAAAATTCCAATTTGTATGGAACCATAATTTTATCTCCTGTAGAGGAAACTAATACTATTCCTTCTCCATAGCCTTCCTTTGAATAAGCACCATCAAAATATTATTTCCATATCTCATCAGTTATAATATCAACACTAGAAAGAACATTTTCAGATATAAGGGTTTGATCAACTCCTTCATTTATTGACAAAATAAAATAGCCCATATAATCTTCAACAACATATATTGGGTGATTTTTTGGATTATTTTGATCACTTACTACATCCAAAAATTTGGTTTCTCTATATAGTCTTCTATGTTCACCTCCAAAAATGGAAACTGTAGCATAATTCATATCCATTTGCATTGTACCTCCTAACTTTCCTGCTCAAGATCTTGATAATAACATTCCATAATTTGCAAGCACGTCAACTACAAAAACATCCATCATGATACTCTTGACATGTAATTGTGATAATTTTACCACCATTTATTTGATCATACCCTCACACTTTACTTTCCTTGAATCAAAATAGTATAAATCATGGTATGGCCTAGTTATTTCTAACCCCAATTTCTCCATTATTGTTTTGGGCATGAGGTTATGGGAGACTCTAAAATTTAACACATAATTATGTAGCAACTCATCATGTATGTTTAGAGTCACATAGAAAGGAGAAACTAAGTGTTATTTATTATCTATATGTGGTCCAAACATAATAGTTGGGAATTCATCATGTACATTTAAAGTATCTGGTTGATTGTTGAAATCTGTTCCATGCATAACCTTTTTAATTTTCCTTTGATAGATATGATTCTTCGCTAGTTATACTAAAGGTATAGGTATATTTATCTTTCCCAATTCATGCTCAATCTTAAAAGGTTGAACAATTTTATCCACATCTTAATGTTCATTTCTCCCCTTTACTTGTTCTTGGGTATCAATCCTCTTTGCAATAGTTATTGATTCATTTTCTTTATCCTTAAACTGATTTACTAGTAAATTTTTGGATTGAGGTTGATTATCTTTTTTATCCACAATAGGACTTGGTTTGAGATCATATTTCTTATGTAATTCATCTTGAAAGACATTAGAAAAAAAAATATATTGGGATAATGATAATCCCCCCTGACCTTCACCTTGATCTACATTGTGAGGTTTATAATTTAAATCTTTTTCATAGTCATTTTGAGTGAGATGAATAACGTCATTATCATCTTGGATCAAATGAATTTCTTATTTAAAATAAACATATTCCTCCTCCCAAAAATCTTCAATTAAGTTATTATCATTGTTGTTTTTGTCTGGAGGTCTAAGAGACTATTCTTCATTCCTTCTTTCTCTTCTAAAAATTTGTGGATTGAATGGTCTTCTAAACTGATTAATATTTCTTAGACCTTCTTCACATGGAGATTTATTGGGAATATTTCCTCCAACTTCAAGCCTAGACAGTTTATTTTACAAATTCATTATAAGTCTATACATTTCCTCAATTTTAGCATCCTAAGATTATTTATTAGAGTTTGAGGGACCAACTTCATCTTGTTTTATTTTTACCTTTGTCAATATGATATGTTCTTGGATTAATTTTTCATGAGGAATTCATGTTACCCTCAATGTCTATTGCATCATCTTGCATTATCAAGAGGTTTGTAGGTCTTCTTTCTCTCAACATTGTGGAAAAATCAGCCTCAAAGGCTCCAACATATATGATCTTTGCTGCTACTTGAGATGGTTTCATATCAACATGAATTTTATTGTAAAGTTTGTTGAATATTTTATTGATTTAAACCATAGATTCAATATCCTTTTTCTTTAATGACTCAAATTTTATTAAATAATAAATATGATATCTCTTTTCTCCCCATTGCCTTATAAAGGTAGATTCAAGAACCTACAATGTGTTGATAGTTCCATGAGGTAATCCTCTAAACAATTTCCTTACATCCCCTTCAAGGGTTTGGAAAAACAGTCTCATGAACACATCATCATGTTCCATAAACAAGTTATCAATGAAGTATTGGAAAAAAACCATGTGTTCTTCAACAATTATACTCTTTTCCCCATCATATTTTGGTAACAATTTGAGATAATTCTTCGGATGGTCATGTGTGTTCAAGGGAAGATTCAAAGGACCATATATAGTTTCTACTCAATGGTTTACTAGTGGTGGAGGTGGTGGTTGATTCCCCCCACCTCTACTTACTCTTACTCTAGCTATTAAAAGATCAAGAATAATATAACTAGCTTCAGAGGATAAATGAGGTCAAGGGTTCTTCAAGAAAGAATTATAAGAAGTGCTAATTGAGTGCGGCAAACCTAGAGGAGAATTCTAAAAATAAATAAAAGGCTAGGTTGGAATTTGTACAACAGAATGAGATTTTGGAGGTGTATCATATGATCTACTAGGGTTATCTATTCCATAATTAGAAGGAGGAAAACAATTTGGATTAGGGTTATCTGTAGCACATGACATAATTATTTCTTTGATATTCCTCAAGGCAATTATCTTTTCTAGATATGATAGAGTTCAAATTCTTGTAAGATTAGAGTTCCTTCTGGAATGCTTCTTTGCAGATGCCATATTTTCCTCTATGGAGTCATTAGGTGAAAAAAAAACAACCTATGGTCTGAATCTTGGTCACCATCAAGAATCAATGCTGAACTTATCGTCTCCCAGGGAAAAATAACTTAAAAATTCCATCCACGACAATGACACCATTTAAGGATGTTAGTCCTTGAGATATTCTAGGTCGTTAGTGGAACTATGCCAAGGATCCTTGGAACTAAAACTCATATTTAGTTTTAAAGATAACTTTTGTAATCAAGGGTTTACCATACTCAATAATTCCTCACATGTCATGTAATATTTCAGATGAGATGATTAGGAAAACTTTCAACATATAGGGAAATTTCCCTTCTGTGTATCAAACCATTAGGGTTTAATGAGTGAATAAACTTGTGGAAGAAAGACACACACATACATGATATTTTCTGCAAATAAATTTGTAGGCTTAGTATGAAGAAAACATGTTGAGCAAACTAGAATTCAACAATATAAACAACAATGCATCCTGGGTTTATTAAGAGTATATGATTAACAAAGCTCATCATTTGAAACATTCAAAGAATATCAGCAAATTTATGAATATATTCAACCGTTTCAGACAAAAAATGGAAAGAAATTGGTCATACACATGAAATCAATCTTATTCACATAAGGAACAACACACATTTACAACATATATGGTGCCAATTTGCTACTAGGAGATTTTATTTATGAATCTTCAAAATACATTTCAGAATGGTATGCATGAATTCTCAAGAAAGTGTTACAATGGAAGATAAACTAGATGGAGTTGACAAAATGATACAACTAGAGGTCATTGAATCCATGTAATCCTGTTTCTTTCCTTCTCATAATATTTCCTATTCCTGGAGTTGGGATGATCTTTGAAATTTGAGAATAAGATACTCTTCCTCTCTCCCTCTGCTGATAAAAAATGTGTAATGCACCTTATGACTTCTTTACAAATGCCTTTATATGAGAAAAAATATTTTGTAAACCATATTCTACTTCTTGATTCTTGATACCACTTCTTGTTTCTTGAATGATTTTTTATTTAGTAAAAAAGTTTTTTACACATGTAAAAATCAATTAAAAAATCACTCATGATGAGGCTGGGCGCATGATACTTGTTTGAACCTGCCTTGACATTAGTGTTAGACAACTGAGAGGGGGGGGTGAATCAGTTGTTTTTGTGCTTAAACATTTATGGTTCTTTTAAACTCTTTGTAGAGACACTAAATGATGATCACAATAATGTATGGAAATAAACAATGGTACTTTCATCATCATTCACATATGTGAGAAA
>JZKD02S0455358.1:0-17472 GCA_000966675.3 Picea glauca
GTTTTACCAAAATGCAATTTGTCCAAGAAACTATAGGTGAAGCCCCAAAATTCAATATCTCTACTCTAGAGAAACCTTCTCAAAATATTCTCTAATAACACATAGTTTGCATCAAATGGAAACCAACCCAAAGAGTGATATACACTTCTCACCTCCAAGATTCTAGATACTAATGCAATTTTACCAAACAAGAGGAAGATTTTGCGAGAACCGTCTATTCTAGCTACCTCAATCAAATAAACCAGTAACCATAAATAAGTGGAGATGTACAGCACTAACAACACTCCTTTGAATTTGAATATCCACAAGGCCCATACCACCTTTAGGTTTTAACAAAAATAAGTATGTTTAAGAAACTAGATAAAAGCCCCAAACTTTAATAGTCTTTCTAAGAAGCTCGAGGTAAAATCCCACACTTTAATATCTTTAATCCAAGGGTGCCTTCTAAAAATCTTCTCTAATAATGCATAGTTTAGATCAAATGGAAGCCATTCGAAAATGTGACATACACTTCTCCCCTCCAAGACACTTGAAACCAATGCATTTTACCAACAAGAGGAAGGTTTTGTAATAGTGAAACTAGAATAGAATCATTTGACCATCTATTCTAGCTATTTCAATAAGATAAACAGAGGGCGTCCAATAAAAAAACATAAAGAAGTGGAGCTAAAGAACCATGGTGTCAAATAGACAAATGAATTTTATTTTGAACAGTCCCCCATTCGCACATACCCTAGCTAAGGCAATCTCAAGGAGACCTTGGCCAATCTTAAAACTTCCAAGCATAACCATCCAAACATGCCCAAGACGCAGTTTCATGAGTACAATCATAAGCTTTAACAAAGTTTATCTTAAGAAACAATGCTTTTGGACTAGTTTCCTTGGTGATTTCCAACCATGTTTCTTTAATGTTTCCTTTGTGGATTATATTGCATGAAATAGATAGTGTTATTTAATGATGCAATATAATCTGGGTATTTACAACATGAATTGAATTGACTAAGGTGTGAGTATGCCAATATGCACCTACATCGATAGCAAGATACCAAATGTTTACAAATCAATAGAGACACTTTCTATAATGACTAGGCTAACATATACCTAGCATTCCCTTTGCAAATAAATGTCCAACCATTGACTTTAAGTCCTATTTTTGTTTCCTTGTCACTTTATCTACAATACTTTTAACCAAAGTTATCAAAATCAATATCCAAACCAAACTAGCCAAGGCTTAAACCAATACCAAACCAAAACAAGCCTATAAACCAATGTACTAACAAAATACATAAATATACAAAATTTAATCAAATATATAATATATATTTGTACACACATATCAATGTAAAGTCCATTGGATGAAGTTTGGGTGGTTGGGAGGAATGATTGTTACCCTCTTGATGCAAGAGCATCACCATCAGCATTAAAAGGAGACCAGACAAGAGGACAACGCATCATCCAGCGCCTACATGAAAGCTGATTTGGATTCTCAAAGGAGGAAGCGCCTTTTTGAATTTTGAATTTATGAAAAAGGATGTAATAAATTATCTTTAATATTTGGAGGTTGAAGCCGTTTCAGGAATGATTGTTACCCTCTTGATGCAAGAGCATCGCCATCAGCATTAAAAGGAGGCCAGACAAGAGGACAACGCATCATCCAGCGCCTACATGAAAGTTGATTTGGATTCTCAAAGGAGGAAGCGCCTTTTTGAATTTTGAATTTATGAAAAAGGATGTAATAAATTATCTTTAATATTTGGAGGTTGAAGCCGTTTCAGGAGATCCTAGCGGATTGTAATTTCTTTAATGTATAGAGAGATTGTACAGATGCTAAGCATCGATTCTTATCCATATTGTAAATGCTCATTAATTCATAGCTAGCCTAGGAGTAGGAAGATTGATTTCAATGTGATGGCAGCAGGTAGTCAGGAGAGAAGGCTCGAGAAGCCCCTTCATGTATAAAACTTGAAAATTATGCCATTTTAGAAGTTGTTGAACTAGGGTGAAGTTAGTATTGTTGAAGTTGTTGAAGCTCATTGTATTCTTGTTGTAGAACAAAAGAAGATTGCAAGAACTCTGTGTATATACTCTTCATTTGAATATAAGAGAAAGGAGATTTGCTTCAATGCCTGGGTTTGTTTTATCTCTGAGCTAATTGATTGAATGAAGTTCTATTTATGTGTTTATTGTGTTTTATATGTGTGTTTATGTTTCTGTGAATGAGAGAAGGCTCGAGAAGCCCCTTCATGTATAAAACTTGAAAATAATGCCATTTTAGAAGTTGTTGAACCAGGCTGAAGTTAGTATTGTTGAAGTTGTTGAAGCTCATTGTATTCTTGTTGTAGAACAAAAGAAGATTGCAAGAACTCTGTGTATATACTCTTTATTTGAATATAAGAGAAAGGAGATTTGCTTCAATGCCTAGGTTTGTTTTATCTCTAAGCTAATTGATTGAATGAAGTTTTATTTATGTGTTTCTTGTGTTTTATATGTGTGTTTATGTTTCTGTGAATGAATCTTTGAGATTTGTAGAAGTTTCGGTTGTTTCTCTTCTGAAACATTTGGTTAAGGAACACGCAGTGCCCGTGCAAGGAGTGCACAGGCTGGAGTCGTTGACAGACTTAAAAGCTCAGAAGGGATAGAGAAAAAGTCTTAAAGAGATAGTGCAAGGTGTGCACGTATACTCGTTGAGTATATGTTCTCTGAGAAAGACCTGTGTCGAAAACTTTCTAAGGAAGGCGAGTGCAAGGAGTGCACATTGGAAGTCCTTCGAGACTTCAAGCTCGAGAGAAATAGCGCAAAGTGTGCGTCAGGGTTCAAAACCCTTCGAATATAAAGGCTCAAGAGAAATAGCGATAAAATTCCTTTGGGGGAGGGATTTTGGTGTGTTTGAAAAACGAACGGACAAGATCCGTTCAAGAGGAACAACAACATTCACAAATGTTAGATTGTGAGGAGTTGCACAAGTGTTAAGTCTTGAAGTCCTTTGGCGACTTCGCCAATTTGGAAGATTTCGTTCGAGGAGCGCGAAGGAGGCGAAACCCCTGAAGTCCCGAAATCCGAAACTCATCTGGAGCGTTGATCGTCGTGGACACGTGTCAGCGAATCATCAATTTCGTAAGACCGACCCTCCGGGAGGAAGGAGGCACTACAGTGAAGATTCAACAATCTCCCGAAGCTCCAAAGAGCGGAGTAGATCTCAACCATTGATTCCAGTGGACACGTGGCAGGAGATCTGGTAGACGAAGATCCAGTACTACGGAGGGAACGGGTGAAAGATTGTCCCGGTTTAACAGTTCCCAAAGTCCCGAAGAGCAAAACTCATCCCAGCCATCGATCAGGAAGGGGACACATGGAGGAAGGAGAGGTCTTTCGATATTTCAGCGTTCGAGAGATACAGGGGGTTGTGTTGTGTGAATGCCCGAACTCCTGAAGTCTGAAATAAATCTGAACCATCCAACTGTCGGAGCGTGAGGTCCGTCGATTTGTTACTTGTGCATATTCATCGATTCAGCACTCCAAGAGATCTGTGGATAGGTGTTTTGAAAACCCCCGCAGCCTAGAGCTGCGAAGCGGGTATAAACCATCGATCTAGTGGTGGAATAGGAGTCGTCCAATCATTGGATTCAAGATTCGACACTCCGGGAGAATAACATGTTGGAGCGGATAGGACAGCCTAAGCCCGAACTCCCGAAGTCATTCCCCACCGTGGATTTTCAATGGGTTCTGTGGACCATTGATTCTTGTTGTTGTTCGACGCTCCGCCACTTCGGCGTTTAGGAGGAATGCGGTCAAACTTTGTTGAGACTCCCGAAGCCCGGGGGCTCCGAAGTCCTAAACTCTCCGAGGATTTGAGATTTAGCCCACAATTTTGGCCCACGGTCCCTTGTAGGACTTACCAGTGCTCAAGGATTCCCAAAAAGCAGATTGTGTATTCGTGAAGGAAGGTTTAACGCATGTGTGTTTGATTTTGAGGGCTCAGCAGGAGCCTGCGAGCTGATCCAGCTCTCGAGTTTGATCGATCTTAGACCAGTAGGTCGCACAGACCCCGAGGAGTGGGTGGGGGTTTGCATCAAGTGGTATCAGTTCCTGAATTAAGCTCTGTGAAGGAAAACTTGGAACCATGCCACCAAGAAGACGCAAGGACAGACCTGTAGCGAATCTAGCAATGGAAGAGAAGATGAGGCGACTCCGTGCAAGATTAGATGCCATGGAGACGGCACAGAGAAGAGCACCGGATGTTGGTGACATCAACGAAGCTAAGAGTGAAGATGTTGAAGCAGAAGGAGTTGTAGGGGAAGAAGGTGCAGAAGAACGACTGCTGAGAGTTGTTGTCAAAATGGGGGCTAAAACAAAAATAGAGGTCTCAATGTATGAAGGCAACTTAGATGTTGAGGAGTTGTTGGATTGGATAAGTAATTTGGACAAGTACTTTGACTATGAGGAGATTGATGAGGAGAAGAAAGTGAAGCACGTTGTGACCAGGCTAAAGGGACATGCGGCGCTATGGTGGGACGAACTGCATGATGACAGAAGGTGCAAAGGTAAACAAAAAATTAAGAGTTGGGATAGAATGGTAGCTAAGTTAAAAGCTAAATTCATACCCAAAGATTATCAGATAAATCTATTTAGGAAAATGTAGAACCTAAGACAAAAGGGCTTGTCAGTGAAAGAGTACATTGAAGAGTTTTACAAGCTGAACATCAGGACAGGACATCGAGAGAACGATGAAGAAAAAACTGTCAGGTATATAAATGCACTGAGATATGAGATTCAAGATGAAATCAGTATGATGACAGTAAGCACTGTAGAGGACGCTTATCAGGTAGCACTGAAAGCAGAGGAAAAGTTGGCCAGGAACCAAAGCCAACAAAACAGAGGGAAGACACCAAGCAGAGGTAGAGGAGTTGTCCGAGAGAAGTTCCAGAAACCCAGAGCTGAAGCTGGAAAGTATCATGGCCAGACAAAAAGAGGAGGAAGTTCCAGAGGGGGACGATATGGTCGAAGAAACTATTTTTCTCGAGGAAGAGGAAGAGGAAGAGGAGGAAAGACAAGGCATGTGTCTTGGGAATGTCCTGAAAAAAAGAAAGACGGAGGTCCTGAGAAAAATAAGAATAGTCCAGAGAGCTCATGGTTGATGTTTTACTTTCTGAGGGCAGATGCTCTTCCAGATCTCACAGATGTGAGTGGAAGAATGGCCCAGATGACTCAATTTATATCATGATATTGTTTTCTGTGCAGGTTGATATCAGATGATATGATCGCNAAAAGAAGATTGCAAGAACTCTGTGTATATACTCTTTATTTGAATATAAGAGAAAGGAGATTTGCTTCAATGCCTAGGTTTGTTTTATCTCTAAGCTAATTGATTGAATGAAGTTTTATTTATGTGTTTCTTGTGTTTTATATGTGTGTTTATGTTTCTGTGAATGAATCTTTGAGATTTGTAGAAGTTTCGGTTGTTTCTCTTCTGAAACATTTGGTTAAGGAACACGCAGTGCCCGTGCAAGGAGTGCACAGGCTGGAGTCGTTGACAGACTTAAAAGCTCAGAAGGGATAGAGAAAAAGTCTTAAAGAGATAGTGCAAGGTGTGCACGTATACTCGTTGAGTATATGTTCTCTGAGAAAGACCTGTGTCGAAAACTTTCTAAGGAAGGCGAGTGCAAGGAGTGCACATTGGAAGTCCTTCGAGACTTCAAGCTCGAGAGAAATAGCGCAAAGTGTGCGTCAGGGTTCAAAACCCTTCGAATATAAAGGCTCAAGAGAAATAGCGATAAAATTCCTTTGGGGGAGGGATTTTGGTGTGTTTGAAAAACGAACGGACAAGATCCATTCGGGAGGAACAACAACATTCACAATTGTTAGATTGTGAGGAGTTGCACAAGTGTTAAGTCTTGAAGTCCTTCGGCGACTTCGCCAATTTGGAAGATTTCGTTCGAGGAGCGCGAAGGAGGCGAAACCCCTGAAGTCTCGAAATCCGAAACTCATCTGGAGCGTTGATCGTCGTGGACACATGTCAGCGAATCATCAATTTCGGAAGACCGACCCTCCGGGAGGAAGGAGGCACTACAGTGAAGATTCAACAATCTCCCGAAGCTCCAAAGAGCGGAGTAGATCTCAACCATTGATTCCAGTGGACACGTGGCAGGAGATCTGGTAGACGAAGATCCAGTACTACGGAGGGAACGGGTGAAAGATTGTCCCGGTTTAACAGTTCCCAAAGTCCCGAAGAGCAAAACTCATCCCAGCCATCGATCAGGAAGGGGACACATGGAGGAAGGAGAGGTCTTTCGATATTTCAGCGTTCGAGAGATACAGGGGGTTGTGTTGTGTGAATGCCCGAACTCCTGAAGTCTGAAATAAATCTGAACCATCCAACTGTCGGAGCGTGAGGTCCGTCGATTTGTTACTTGTGCATATTCATCGATTCAGCACTCCAAGAGATCTGTGGATAGGTGTTTTGAAAACCCCCGCAGCCTAGAGCTGCGAAGCGGGTATAAACCATCGATCTAGTGGTGGAATAGGAGTCGTCCAATCATTGGATTCAAGATTCGACACTCCGGGAGAATAACATGTTGGAGCGGATAGGACAGCCTAAGCCCGAACTCCCGAAGTCATTCCCCACCGTGGATTTTCAATGGGTTCTGTGGACCATTGATTCTTGTTGTTGTTCGACGCTCCGCCACTTCGGCGTTTAGGAGGAATGCGGTCAAACTTTGTTGAGACTCCCGAAGCCCGGGGGCTCCGAAGTCCTAAACTCTCCGAGGATTTGAGATTTAGCCCACAATTTTGGCCCACGGTCCCTTGTAGGACTTACCAGTGCTCAAGGATTCCCAAAAAGCAGATTGTGTATTCGTGAAGGAAGGTTTAACGCATGTGTGTTTGATTTTGAGGGCTCAGCAGGAGCCTGCGAGCTGATCCAGCTCTCGAGTTTGATCGATCTTAGACCAGTAGGTCGCACAGACCCCGAGGAGTGGGTGGGGGTTTGCATCAAGTGGTATCAGTTCCTGAATTAAGCTCTGTGAAGGAAAACTTGGAACCATGCCACCAAGAAGACGCAAGGACAGACCTGTAGCGAATCTAGCAATGGAAGAGAAGATGAGGCGACTCCGTGCAAGATTAGATGCCATGGAGACGGCACAGAGAAGAGCACCGGATGTTGGTGACATCAACGAAGCTAAGAGTGAAGATGTTGAAGCAGAAGGAGTTGTAGGGGAAGAAGGTGCAGAAGAACGACTGCTGAGAGTTGTTGTCAAAATGGGGGCTAAAACAAAAATAGAGGTCTCAATGTATGAAGGCAACTTAGATGTTGAGGAGTTGTTGGATTGGATAAGTAATTTGGACAAGTACTTTGACTATGAGGAGATTGATGAGGAGAAGAAAGTGAAGCACGTTGTGACCAGGCTAAAGGGACATGCGGCGCTATGGTGGGACGAACTGCATGATGACAGAAGGTGCAAAGGTAAACAAAAAATTAAGAGTTGGGATAGAATGGTAGCTAAGTTAAAAGCTAAATTCATACCCAAAGATTATCAGATAAATCTATTTAGGAAAATGTAGAACCTAAGACAAAAGGGCTTGTCAGTGAAAGAGTACATTGAAGAGTTTTACAAGCTGAACATCAGGACAGGACATCGAGAGAACGATGAAGAAAAAACTGTCAGGTATATAAATGCACTGAGATATGAGATTCAAGATGAAATCAGTATGATGACAGTAAGCACTGTAGAGGACGCTTATCAGGTAGCACTGAAAGCAGAGGAAAAGTTGGCCAGGAACCAAAGCCAACAAAACAGAGGGAAGACACCAAGCAGAGGTAGAGGAGTTGTCCGAGAGAAGTTCCAGAAACCCAGAGCTGAAGCTGGAAAGTATCATGGCCAGACAAAAAGAGGAGGAAGTTCCAGAGGGGGACGATATGGTCGAAGAAACTATTTTTCTCGAGGAAGAGGAAGAGGAAGAGGAGGAAAGACAAGGCATGTGTCTTGGGAATGTCCTGAAAAAAAGAAAGACGGAGGTCCTGAGAAAAATAAGAATAGTCCAGAGAGCTCATGGTTGATGTTTTACTTTCTGAGGGCAGATGCTCTTCCAGATCTCACAGATGTGAGTGGAAGAATGGCCCAGATGACTCAATTTATATCATGATATTGTTTTCTGTGCAGGTTGATATCAGATGATATGATCGCNCAAAGTGTGCGTCAGGGTTCAAAACCCTTCGAATATAAAGGCTCAAGAGAAATAGCGATAAAATTCCTTTGGGGGAGGGATTTTGGTGTGTTTGAAAAACGAACGGACAAGATCCGTTCAAGAGGAACAACAACATTCACAAATGTTAGATTGTGAGGAGTTGCACAAGTGTTAAGTCTTGAAGTCCTTTGGCGACTTCGCCAATTTGGAAGATTTCGTTCGAGGAGCGCGAAGGAGGCGAAACCCCTGAAGTCCCGAAATCCGAAACTCATCTGGAGCGTTGATCGTCGTGGACACGTGTCAGCGAATCATCAATTTCGTAAGACCGACCCTCCGGGAGGAAGGAGGCACTACAGTGAAGATTCAACAATCTCCCGAAGCTCCGAAGAGCGGAGTAGATCTCAACCATTGATTCCAGTGGACACGTGGCAGGAGATCTGGTAGACGAAGATCCAGTACTACGGACGGAACGGGTGAAAGATTGTCCCGGTTTAACAGTTCCCAAAGTCCCAAAGAGCAGAACTCATCCCAGTCGTCGATCAAGAAGGGGACACATGGAGGAAGGAGAGGTCTTTCGGTATTTCAGCGTTCGAGAGATACAGGGGGTTGTGTTGTGTGAATGCCCGAACTCCTGAAGTCCGAAATAAATCTGAACCATCCAACTGTCAGAGCGTGAGGTCCGTCGATTTGTTACTTGTGCATATTCGTCGATTCAGCACTCCAAGAGATCAGTGGAGAGGTGTTTTGAAAACCCCTGCAGCCTGGAGCTGCGAAGCGGGTATAAACCATCGATCTAGTGGTGGAACAGGAGTCGTCCAATCATTGGATTCGGGATTCGACACTCCGAGAGAATAACATGTTGGAGTGGATAGGACAGCCTAAGCCCGAACTCCCAAAGTCATTCCCCACCGTGGATTTTCAATGGGTTCTGTGGACCGTTGATTCTTGTTGTTGTTCGACGCTCCGCCACTTCGGCGTTTAGGAGGAACATGGTCAAACTTTGTTGAGACTCCCGAAGCCTGGGGGCTCCGAAGTCCTGAACTCTCCGAGGATTTGAGATTTAGCCCACAATTTTGGCCCACGGTCCCTTGTAGGACTTACCAGTGCTCAAGGATTCCCAAAAAGCAGATTATGTATTCGTGAAGGAAGGTTTAACGCATGTGTGTTTGATTTTGAGGGCTCAGCAGGAGCCTGCGAGCTGATCCAGCTCTCGAGTTTGATCGATCTTAGACCAGTAGGTCGCGCAGACCCCGAGGAGTGGGTGGGGGTTTGCATCAAGTGGTATCAGTTCCTGAATTAAGCTCTATGAAGGAAAACTTGGAACCATGCCACCAAGAAGCTGCAAGGACAGACCTGTAGCGAATCTAGCAATGGAAGAGGAGATTAGGCGACTCCGTGCAAGATTAGATGCCATGGAGACGGCACAGAGAAGAGCACCGGATGTTGGTGACATCAACGAAGCTGAGAGTGAAGATGTTGAAGCAGAAGGAGTTGTAGGGGAAGAAGGTGCAGAAGAACGACTGCTGAGAGTTGTTGTCAAAATGGGGGCTAAAACAAAAATAAAGGTCTCAATGTATGAAGGCAACTTAGATGTTGAGGAGTTGTTGGATTGGATAAGTAATTTGGACAAGTACTTTGACTATGAGGAGATTGATGAGGAGAAGAAAGTGAAGCACGCTGTGACCAGGCTAAAGGGACATGCAGCGCTATGGTGGGACGAACTGCATGATGACAGAAGGTGCAAAGGTAAACAAAAAATTAAAAGCTAAGTTAAAAGCTAAATTCATACCCAAAGATTATCAGATAAATCTGTTTAGGAAAATGTAGAACCTAAGACAAAAGGGCTTGTCAGTGAAAGAGTACATTGAAGAGTTTTACAAGCTGAACATCAGGACGGGACATCGAGAGAACGATGAAGAAAAAACTGTCAGGTATATAAATGCACTAAGATATGAGATTCAAGATGAAATCAGTATGATGACAGTAAGCACTGTAGACGACGCTTATCAGGTAGCACTGAAAGCAGAGGAAAAGTTGGCCAGGAACCAAAGCCAACGAAACAGAGGGAAGACACCAAGCAGAGGTAGAGGAGTTGTCCGAGAGAAGTTCCAGAAACCCAGAGCTGAAGCTGGAAAGTATCATAGCCAGACAAAAAGAGGAGGAAGTTCCAGATGGGGACGATATGGTGGAAGAAACTATTTTTCTCGAGGAAGAGGAAGAGGCAGAGGAGGAAAGACAGGGCATGTGTCTTGGGAATGTCCTGAGAAAAAGAAAGACGGAGGTCCTGAGAAAAAGAAGAATAGTCCAGAGAGCTCACGGTTGATGTTTTACTTTCTGAGGGCAGATGCTCTTCCAGATCTCACAGATGTGAGTGGAAGAATGGCCCAGATGACTCAGTTTATATCATGATATTGTTTTCTGTGCAGGTTGATATCAGATGATATGATCGCTATGGAGACTGTATGTCTCTAGACAGTAGATGCATGCTATTGTGGTGGATGTGTTCCACTTGTTGTGACTATGTGTCACTGATTAAGTAGTCGTGTACTACTTGGTGTGGTTGTGTACCACTGGATAGTAGTTATGTATTACTATGGATAGACACAGTTGTGTTCTATTGAATGAAATTTTTCCGATTGCCATGTAGACTATCAATAGTGTTGAAAATGATTATCAGCTAGATGGATAGTCAATGTGCTTGTGGACAAACATTCTCCAGGCAGAGAATGGTCCAGATAGAACAGATTGTTGGTGGACAAGTATTTTCTCTGTGGAGAATGGTCCAGGTTGASARTTTGTTGACATGACATGGACTAGTATTTTCCTAAGGCRCAGTTTGTGGCCCGATTMGGAAAATGGTTCAGGAYCGATATTTTCTAAGGCATATAGGTTGAGACGAATCTCTATGGTACATATAACTCAATTAGAAAATACTCCTAGATTGACATTCYTATAGGAATGGTCTTTGTAGTCCATGGCGTAGCTTTTAGCTCTGTTGGGACAGTCATTCTTCTAGGACGTATGTCCGGATTAGAAGAATAGTCATTGTATCACTCTGTGGAGTGAGTGACTTATTCARCATCATGCMTGATTACTCARATGGAGTATGGCTTCTAGAGATGATGCAGTTGATRCTATCAGATGATAGTGATAATGGTGCTCGTGATCTAATCATGAGATAGYCTAYACRGYTATGATGATGCTACCGRTTGARTGGTATGTTTGTGCTCAAGACCATTGCCTTCAATACCTCCCTAGCTAGRAGGGAGTGTTGATATTATGGTAGCTGCGGGAGGTATTTACCTCCACGTGTAACCTTGACRAGAATAGAATATTCYGAGAAGTGAGAAGAAACCCTAAAGCATTGAACATAACCCTAGAAGACAAGTCGGCTAAAGGAAATATTTAATATTAAGTATTTAGCCTCCAGAATGAGAAGTCGGCCCAGACAACTCAAGAAAAACAATAAAAATACAAGTAGCCAAATCTCATTTGACACACAGCTCGAAATTTCAGCAGTAAAGGTGCGCACTGCAAAAACTGGGTAAGTGTGCAAGTCTAGGGAGTAGTTGCAGCTACAGCTACTATATTCAGTATTCTCAGTTTAGGCTCGGACTTTCTATTGGTTATGGTTTGGACTTTCTACCTTGTATGCTAGCTCTGGAGAGAGAGAAAGGTACACTACATTGATTGGCTATTAGGTCTAGGGTTTGCTTCCAGAATCATTCTCTGTCAAGGTTAAGGTGCTCGAGGGTAGCTTCAGCCTATGGTTGGGTGACAATATTGCTATATTGTCTATGGTTAAACGATCACATCTATTATTTCTAACGGAGAAAGCCCAGAGTCATCCTTACGAGCACTTCTATGGATGATCTGCCTATAGAAATTCAAGAATTGTTGGATGAGTTTGTTGACATTGTGGTGGATGAGTCACCTCGCTCTTTACCACCCATCAGGAGTATCAGTCATCACATTGACCTTATTCCAAGAGCAAGTTTGCCAAATAAAGCAGCATATAGGTTGACACCTCAAGAGAATGAAGAGGTCAAAGATTGGGTCCGAGAGTTGTTGGATAAAGGTTTGGTCAGAGAAAGCTTGAGTCCATGTGCAATACCAACTATGTTAAGTCCAAAGAAAGATGGAGGATGGAGAATGTGCACAGATTCAAGAGCCATCAACAAGATAACCATCAGGTATCGATTCCCTTTACCCAGAATGGATGATTTAATGGATTGCTTGAGTGGAGCAAATTATTTTTCCAAAATAGACTTGAAGAGTGGCTATCATCAGATAAGAATGAGAGAAGGAGATGAATGGAAGACAACATTCAAAATGAATGAAGGATTGTATGAGTGGCGTGTTATGCCATTTGGCTTAATAAATGCCCCGAGCACATTCATGAGATTAATGAATGAGGTACTTAGAGACTTCATTGGTAAGTTTGCAATTGTGTATTTGGATGACATTTCAGTTTCTAGTAAGACTGGAGGAGAACGTTTGAGACACTTGAAATTGGTGTTGAGGAGGTTGCATCAAGAAAAACTGTTGATAAATCTGAAGAAATGTTCTTTCATGAAGACAGAACTCATATACTTGGGTTTTGTGATCTCTTAAAATGAGTTGAAGATGGCTCCAGAGAAGGTGAGGGCAATCAAAGAATGGCCTTCTCCAAGAAGCGTGTTTGAGGTAAGAAGTTTTCATGGATTGGCAAGTTTTTACAGGAAATTCATCAGGAATGAATTTTAGTAGCATTTGTGCACCCATACTAGACACCACAAAGAAACAACACCGATCTTTTAATTGGACAGTAGAAGCTGAAAAAGGCTTCGGAGTATTGAAATAGAAGATCACGGAACGACCGATTCTAGTTCTGTCAGATTTCAAGAAGACATTTCAGGTGAGATGTGATGCAAGTGGAGTAGCTATTGGTGAAGTCTTGAGCCAAGACAATAAGCTTGTTACTTATTTCAGTGAGAAGTTGAATGACACTAAGAGGAAGTACTCAGCATATGACAAGGAGTTTTATGTTGTAATACAAGCTCTGAAAAAATGAAGGCATTACCTTATTTCGAAGGAGATTGTCTTGTACAGTGACAATCAGGCTTTATAGTTCATAACCAGATAGGAGAAGTTGAACCAAAGACATGCTAAATGGGTAGAATTCATGCAGAATTTTACTTTTGTTATTAAGAACATTAGTGGTAGCGCTAACAAAGTTGTTGATGCTTTGAGCAAGAGATGTTTGGTTATGCAGGAATTCCAAATGGAGACCTTAGGGTTTGAACACCTTAAGGGGATGTATCGAGAAGATCCAGATTTCAAGGAGGCTTACGAAGCATGTGAAAACCCTTTGCTAAGGGACAGAAGTCAGTGGATGGAGTATTTGATCCAAGATGGACTGTTATTCAAAGGAAGCCAATTATGTATTATGAAATGCTCAATGAGAGACAACCTGTTGAAAGAAAAGCACAATGGGGGATTGGTTGGACACTTCGACCATGATAAGACTTATGCAAGTTCTTCATACCATTGGCCAGGTATGAGATCCGATGTAAAGAAATTTGTGGACAAATGTAGAGTCTGCCAATATGCGAAAGGGAAACAACAAAACACGGGTCTGTATCAACCATTACCCATACCAGACAAACTATGGGATGTTATAAGCATGGATTTTGGGTTGGGATTACCAAGAACCTGGAGGGGGAGTGATTCCATATTTGTAGTGGTTGACAGGTTCTCAAAGATGGCACATTTCATACCATGCCAAAAAACCAATGATTACATAGCCAATTTATTTTTCAAGGAGATTGTGAGATTACATGGCTTGCCCATAAGTATAGTCTCAAACAGAGATACCAAATTCGTGGGACACTTTTGGAGGACTCTGTGGAAGAAGCTAGGGACAAACTTGTCCTTCAATTTAGCATATCACCCTCAAACAGACGGACAGACTGAGGTAGTAAATAAAAGTTTGGGAAATTTGTTGAGGAGTTTGGTCACTGAATATCACAGTCAGTGGGATCAAATTCTGCCTCAAGCAGAGTTTGCTTATAATGATTCACCGAACAAAAGCACTAGAAAGAGTCCATTTCAGATAGTGTATGGAATGCATCCGAGAGTAATTTCAGAGTTAAGAACTTTAGGACATGATGAGTTCCGAAGTGCAGGAGCGGAAGGCTTTGTTCCAGAAATGCAGAAGCTACATGATCAAATAAAGGGACAATTACAGGATAGCAGCCAGAAGTACAAGAGCCAAATTGATCAGAGAAGAAGAGAGGTTCATTTCAAAGTTGGAGATCAAGTTTTAGCACATCTGAGGAAGGAAAGGTTCCCAAGGGGAACATATAATAAATTAAAGATGAAGAAGATACGACCATGTAAAATCCTCAAAAGATTTGTTGCCGACACTTATAAAATTGAGCTGCCAAAAAATGTTGGAATATCACCAATATTCAATGTTGCAGACCTGTACCCTTACAAGATGGATGATACAGGAGAATCATGTGATCAAAAGGAGATCCAGTGGGAAAAGCAAATGCCCACAGCAAAAAAGCCACAAATGGAGAAAATTATAGATCAAAGGAATGGCAAGAAGACCAAAGGAAGACTTATTTTGAGTACCTGGTGAAGTGGAAAGACCACCCAGCAGAAGATACCAGTTGGCTAACTGAACCTAACATTCAGAAACATGGAAAGACAGTGCAGGAGCTCATGGACACGAGTTCATGAATCTTTTGTCCTAAGGAGTATGATGCAGGAGCATTGCCATTAGCATTAAAAGGAGGTCAAACAGGAGGACAATGTATCATCCAACGTGTACATGAAAGTTGATTTGGATTCTCAAAGGAGGAAGCGCCTTTTAGAATTTTGAATTTATGAAAAAGGATGTAATAAATGATCTTTAATGTTTGGAGGCTAAAGTCGTTTCAGGAGATCCTAGCGGATTGTAATTTATTTAATGTATAGAGAGATTGTACAGATGTTGAGCATCGATCCTTATCCATATTGTAAATGTTCATTAATTCATAGCTAGCCTAGGAGTAGGATGCTTGATTTCGCTGTGATGGCAGTAGGTAGTCAGGAGAGAAGGCTCGAGAAGCCCCTTCATGTATAAAACTTGAAAATAATGCCATTTTAGAGGTTGTTGAACCAAGCTGAAGTTAGTATTGTTGAAGTTGTTGAAGCTCACTGTATTCTTGTTGTAAAACAGAAGAAGATTGCAAGAACTCTTTGTATATACTCTTTATTTGAATATAAGATAAAGGAGATTTGCTTGAATGTTTGGGTTTGTTTTATCTCTGAGCTAATTGATTGAATGAAATTCTATTTATGTGTTTACTGTGTTTTATATGTGTTTATGTTTCTGTGAATGAATCTTTGAGATTTGTAGAAGTTTCGGTTGTTTCTCTTCTGAAACATTTGGTTAAGGAACACGCAGTGCCCGTGCAAGGAGTGCAAAGGCTGGAGTCGTTGACAGACTTAAAAGCTCAGAAGGGATAGAGAAAAAGTCTTACAGAGATAGTGCAAGGTGTGCACGTATACTCGTTGAATATAAGTTCTTTGAGAAAGACTCGTGCAAGGAGTGCACAGGGCCGACACTTAGACAAGTGTCGAAAACTTTCTAAGGAAGGCGAGAGCAAGGAGTGCACACTGGAAGTCCTTCGAGACTTCAAGCTCGGGAGAAATAGCGAAAGTGTGCGCCAGGGTTCAAAACCCTTCGAGTATAAAGGCTCAGGAGAAGTAGCAGTAAAATTCCTTTGGAAGAGGGATTTTGGTGTGTTTAAAGAACGATTGGACAAGATCCATTCGAGAGGAACAAAAACATTCACAACTGTTAGATTGTGAGGAGTTGCGTGAGTGTTAAGTCTTGAAGTCCTTCAGACTTCACCAGTTCGAAAGATTTCGTTCGAGGAGCTCAAAGAAGGCAGAACCCCCGAAGTCTCGAAATCCGAAACTCATCTGGAACACTAATCGTCGTGGACACGTGTCAGCGTATCATCGATTTTTGAAGACCGACCCTCCGGGAGGAAGGAGGCACTACGGTGAAGATTCGACAATCTCCCAAAGCTCCGAAGAGTGGAGTCGAGCTCAACCATTGATTCCAGTGGACACGTGGCAAGAGATCTGGTAGTTCGGAGATCCGTTACTCCGGAGGGAACGGGTGAAAGATTGTCCCGATTTAACAGTTCCCGAAGTCCCGAAGAGCGGAACTCATCCCAGTCGTCGATCAAGAAGGGGACACATGGAGGAAGGAGAGGTCTTTCGGTATTTCGACGTTCGGGAGATATGAGGGGTTATGTTGTGTGAATGCCCGAACTCCCAAAGTCCGAAATAAATCTAAACCGTCCATCTATTGGAGGGTGAGGTCTGTCGATTTGTTACTTGTGCGTATTCGTCGATTCCGAACTCCGAGAGATCTGTGGAGAGGTGTTTTGAAAAGCCCCGAAGCCCGAAGCTGCGAAGCAGGTATAGACTGTCAATATGGTGGTGGAATAGAAGTCATCCGATCATTGGATTCGGGATTCAGTGCTCCAAGAGAACAACACGTTGGAGCAGATAGGATTGTCGAAGCTCGAAGTCATTCCCCGCCGTGGATTTTCAACGGGTTCTTTGGACGGTTGATTCTTGTTGTTGTTCGGCACTCCGCCACTTCGGCATTTGGGAGGAACGCGGTGAAACTTTCTTGAGACTCCCGAAGCCCGGGAGCTCCGAAGTCTCGAATTCTCTAGGGATTTGAGATTTAGCCCACGGTCCCTTGTAGGACTTACCAGTGCTCAAGGTTTCCCGAAAAGAAGATTGTGTATTCGGGAAGGAAGGTTTAAGGCCTGTGTGTTTGATTTGAGGGCTCAACGGGAGCCTGCGCACTAATCCAACTCTCGAGTTTGATCGATCCTAAACCGGGAGGTCGCGTGGACCCCAGGGAGTGGGTGGGGGTTTGCATCACCTCCCCACCCAAGTTCAATTCTTTGTGAGTAACATGTTGTGCCCTTAAATAGGTCTATAAGATGCTCTTGTTGTTGAGCCCCCAATATCCGAAAATTCTCGGCCTCCCTATGTTCTCTCGCAAGCATCGATATCTGGTGTCATGAACCACATGAAAAAAAAAACATATCAATGTAAATCTAAACTATTAAACAACAAACATTACTCTCAACTATTAAACATGTAATGTTTTCTCACTTTCGAGTTTGGGAGGGACGGAGCATTTTCTTTTCATATCCCTTATTTTTTGTATTTCCACCTAAAACCACTAGACACTAGTTTTATATATATATATATATATATATATAT
>JZKD02S0455369.1:0-11157 GCA_000966675.3 Picea glauca
GTTTCGGAAGATTAGGTCACGGTCCTCCTGAGAAATGAACTCGAAGATGTAGAAGCCTTTGCCAACGGAGTAGCAGGTCACACTGTTCTTTGTTAGCGGTCTCCAGTTTCTTTGGGTCCAGTTGTCGGTTGATCTGGTGGAAGGCCAAAGCCCCATGAACTGGCCAACTAGACCTCGCTCTGAGAGGGAGATTGCTACTTTCATTGGTTGTTCTGGAGGGAGGCAGATTTCGGGGATGGCCTCCAAGCGTTTTACAAAACTCGTGGATTCTTCTTGGGYTGTTTTCTTCAAGCAGGCTGTGAGTAGTTTTTTGAAAGCCGAAGCGGGGGAGGGAGGGGGCGGCGGCTCCCCTCCGTCCTGACTTGCCATGGCGGCCGATCCTCTTAGAGCACGAACCCTAATCGTTTCAGCGCGTCCCGGGAGAAAAAAATATCTTTTTCTATCAAAAGAAGAGTACATTATAACAAGTTTAATAGATATTACAAACAAGTTTAATATGTTTTTTTTTTATATATGTACAGATACAAGTCTAATAGACATTACAAACAAGTTTAATATGTTTTTTTTGATATGTATAGATTAATGCTCGAAACATTTTTATAATGTTTTAAGAATTGAATATTAATATATAACTAAATCCATAGTATAATGTTTTAAGACTTGAATATTAATATATAACTAAATCCATAGTTGGACATTTTGCTTTGATAGTAATAGTGGAATAATATGCTGCAATCTTATGATATGACCTTTACAACCTAATAATACATAAACAATATTTAAGATATTAAGCAATCTAAAGGATGAAGGGTGATGGTATTTGTATCTAAAACATATATTACTAATATATCAACCATTAACTTTATGCTCTAGTATTTTGGATAAAAAAATCAATATTATTTTCATATGTTCATAACTAATCCGCCATACATTATATTAAATAACGACTCAAAATTTTATAACATCCAAAATCAATTAAAGAATAAAATATTATATTAAAAAGCTAAAACAACTTTTCGATACATTTCCAAGATTTCTTTACATAATTTGGACCTTTGAACTAATTCCATTGTTTCTCTTTACAAAGTTGCTTTCCAAATTTCTTAAAGGACTGTTGAACTAATTCGAATGTTTTCTCTTTAAAGCTTAAAGAAACTAATTCGACTGTTTTCTCTTTAACGCGTAAAGACAAAATTATCCCTTTGAACTAATTCCATTGTTTCTCTTTCCAAAGTTGCTTTCCAAATTTCTTAAAGGACCGTTGAACTAATTCGAGTGTTTTCTGTTTAAAGCTTAAAAGACAAAATTGTCCATTTCAAACCCACTACAATGCAACTCATATCCACGACCACTCCATAGTTAATATTTTTCTTTTTTTTTAATTTTATTTTGAAAATTAAATTATAATGTTATAAGTATGTATTCTCTACTTGTAAGTAATGGAGTGCTTGAGTAGTCAACTAGTTGCACGAGAGAGCGATGGAGGACAACAACGAATCAGGGAGCAATTTTTGAACTCGGTTTTGGTGGGAGTTAATGTTTAGCACCAGGGCTGACATCCTGTAACTCGAGATCTCTAGCAATGGAGGAGGAGTTTGTGGGAAGTATATTTAGCTATTTTTAGCTTTTTCTCTCCTATGTTTGTTTTCCTGGTATAGTTTTTACTCTGCTTATTGGCATTTATTTGTATTTGTCAGCCCTCTCCCCTTTTTAGCTGAGTATATGCCAAGTAGAGTCGTCTTGTTTAGTAGGGAGATGGGTGGGTGGTGTCACTATTAACATGCAAAGCTCTTTCATTATCCACTTATTACCTTTCTCGGTAACTGTATTGCCCTTCCCAGAACTAGGAGTTTACATTAATGCCACTTTTGGAACTTTAAGGTGGAGTACACGTGGAATTGTTTCATTTATCCTTCCATTGTTGCACATTTACTACTCTTTATTTATTTTGGTCTTTAGGAAGCTGGGGACTCTTGGTTTTTGAGCGAAGTCACTAGTGGAACCCAAGTGGCTCCAAAATGGCCACTACCTGGCTGGCAACTATTAATGTTGACGTTAGCGAGTTAATGGGCGAGGCAGACGAAGGACTCTGGCAGGAGGTGGGTCTTTTCAAAAATATTGATACCTTGGGGGTGCATTCACTCGATACTCCTTCTATCTCTCGGCCATCTGTTGTTCATGCTCATCCCCTTAGCAGAGTTTCTAGTGTTACGCCCTCACTCTCGGTTTCTCTACCAGGTTTGTCGGATTCTTTACCAGAGGTGTAGAAGCTATCCACTAGGAGCAGTCTGCGAGCTTAAGACAGAGGTGATGGTATTTCCGGTGCTCGCAGAAAGGCTTTTAGTAATGCACTATCACCACGAAAATGCCACAGTGAGTGGAAATCCAATAAGGTGGTAAAATAGATGGTATTAGGTTCAGACATTGGTTTGGAGGAAACATGCAGAATGGAATTATGCAGCTTGGTTGGGAGATTTTCCTACGTGAAATTATGTAAGGAAACACTTCTTGTCTAGGTGGAACAGGTTTGGTCGCCGCTTTTAGGATACACCCCAGAAGTACTTTACCTTTCAAAAGGTTGGTTCAGTTTCTTATGTAAATCACCTAAAGACGTCTCGCTTCTACTAGAGAACATGTGGGTTAATGGAGATAGTAGCCTCATGTTAAAAAGATGGAGGGTGGCCTTTGATCCGATAACCGAGTATTTCTCGTTTAGACATTTATGGGTACTTTTACCTGGGTTACCTTTACACCTTTGGAACGAAGGGGCGATGCAAGCCATTGGAAACTCACTCGGCAAGTTTATTATGGTCGATATAGCTTCACTCTCCGCGACTTCTAGGAAAGTTGGCATAGTCCTGGTTGAATTGGATATCCATCTTGGGCTTCCAGAATCCATCGAGATTGAGTAGAGGGGTCGGGGCATTCTCCAGCGCCTGGACTACTTAGGCATTCCTTTTAGGTGTAGCATTTGTCGTAGCACAAGACACCTGAGGAAGGATTTCAAAGGTTTTGGTGGTGGTGTTGATGAACCTGAAGGCTCTAATCATTTGATTGGTTCTCCCAATTCCTCCCCGGACATTGGTTTCTACGGAAAAGGACCCATACACCTGGCACAAGATGACCGCAGTCATTCAGAGTCGATGGATTCATTGACGGGTAAGTTAAAATCTCATTGTCCAACTCTCTTTTCTTCTTTGTCATTATGGGAATGTGACACTCTAAATTCTTCTGATTGGCTAAATAGTGTTACTTCAAATGTCGATGTGTCACATATAGTCGACAGGGGGGGTTCTTGTCCTACCGGTTTGAGCACTGAGTGCCAGGTGTTTAATACTACTTTACAGGTTGTCCCTCCGAGGGTTGATCCTCTTACTGATCCTGAGAGTCAGGTTGAGTCTAGCATTAAGCTTACTCAGCAGGGTCACTCCTTGGTAACTATTGAACCTACTCTGTTGAACCACTCTCATGGGTCCCCATGTCCACAAGTTGGAATATCATTTTCTCCACCTGGCTATTGGGAATTGGACAATGATGAAACCTCTCTCACTGTAGTACTTGACTCTATTACCTTTTATCCATGATCAAGATTCCATTGTTTAGTTGCCCATTTATCTTGGTAAATTTGTCATAAGCCCTACTACTGGTGATGGGGAGGCTAATTGTCTGCGCTCCTTTGTTGAAGGGGTTGGGAAGGAATTCACCTGGTCTAGGGGTCTGGGCATAGAACACTCACCGGTTAAAACTAGGAGCGCCCAGAAAAAGTCCGCAATATTGTCTTCTTTAGAATCAAACACTCGCACAACCACTGATGATGGGGCACTTAAAGCATTGAAGGCCCTAGCATGAGCTAAATAATGATATTGCTTTCTCTCAAAATAAGAGGGACTGGAGGCACCCTAAAATTGGCGTATGTTCATTGTGTTCTTGATAAAACACGCCCTAACATTGTTTTCTTTCAGGAAACATTGGTCCATTCCGAAAAAGCTACAAATTGCATACTTACATTACGACCGACATGGTTAAGTTACGCAGTCAATTTAGTTGGAACTTCTGGTGGATTGTTGGTTTCTTGGCACCCAAACATTTTTTATCTAGTTTCGTTTCTTACCTGTGGTGGGATTTTATTGACAGGGATCTATTTAGCTATAACATGGGAGATTTCACTTCTAAACGTCTATGGTCCTTGTGTGGAGCGGAAAAAATTTTGGGACCTGGTGGCAGACTTTGGTTTGCTAGCTCTTAAAAATTTAATTATCATGGGGGATCTCAACTTGACCCTATCCTCGGGCGAGATTTGGGGAGGCTCTGCTTCCTTGGGGTCTTTGGCCAGATACTTCAAAGATTTCTTTCAAACTAATAATCTCATTGACATTGTTCCGGGGAAGGTTGTTCCCACTTGGCGAAATGGTCACTCTAGAGTTGATTTGATCGCAAAAAGACTGGATAGATTCTTCATCTCTGAAGAATTTATCGCATTAGTTGGCATCTACATGTCTTGGGTGGAATATCCATTCTTTTCAGACCACGCCCCAGTCCTTCTCCAACTGGAATTGCCACCCCTTTTTAAGGCCTATCCTTTCAAACTAAATCCTCAATGGATTTTGGATCAGGGATTCATAGTGATGGTTCAAAATCTTTGGAATGATCCAAAATATCTTGTCGAAGATGGTAAACAAAAAATATTAGTTTGGAAACTTAAAGATCTCAAGGCTAGCACGAAACAGTGGAAAAAGTTATGTAATCTCAAGGCAAATTCACATCTCAGGAATCTAGAGAATGAGATAAATTCCCTGTGACAAAACTATCTGGATGGAACATGTATACCAGAGGAGGAATCCTTATTAAAAAATCTAGAGCAAGAAAGGAACATGTTACTTAATGAAAATGAAGAACTTTGGCGTCAACGAAGTCTGGCTATCTGGATTCACAGTGGTGACCAAAACACAAAATTCTTCCATATTTTTGCGAATTTCAAAAGGAATAGCAAGTTCGTCTGGGAGATAATGGATGAAGCGGGGCTTGTGCATAATGTTCAGGAAAACATTAAAGAAGACGCAGCAAAACATTTTAATTTTTTTTCAAAGAGCAAGTAGCTCCTTCTGCACAAAGTGGAAACTATGTTCTCTAGACTGGTTACAGAAGTCGAAGTTGATGCCTTGTTTACTCTGATAAAATTGGGGGAATTAAGAGAAGTATTAGCCAAATTCAAAGTTGATAAGAGCCCAAGGCTTGATGGTTGGACTGTCGATTTTTTTATCCATTTCTTTGATCTAGTTGGGGGGGATCTCCTAGATATGGTTGAAGAATCAAGATTAAAAGGCAATATTTTGGGAGGCTTAAACTCGACTTTTATTGCATTAATCCCCAAAGTAAACAAACCTCTTACCTTTGGGTATTACAGACCCATCTCGCTTTTCAACCCCTGCTATAAAATAATTTCTAAGATTATAGCAAATCGGATCAAGCCGATGTTGTCCAGATCACTATCGGAGGAGTTGTTGGGATTTTTGCAAGGCAGACAGATTCAGGATGCCATTGGCACAGTTCATGAGTGTCTCTACAACATAAAAAAAAAAAATCAAAATCTTTAGTCTTAAAATTGGACTTACAAAAGGTCTATGACTGCATAAATTGGGATCTATTAAGGATGATTCTTCTTCAAAATGGCATGGCCTTAAAGGTGACTAATTGAATTATGAGTTGTCTTGTTTCCACATCCTTCATAGTTTTGATAAATGGAGAGGCTACATAATTATTTAAAAGTGGAAGAGGATTAAGGCAAGGAAGCCCATTATCCCCTCTGCTTTTTATTCTGGTTATGGAAGGATTAAGCCTGTTATTAAAGGAAAGTCAAAGGGAAGGGAAGATGACTCGTATCAAAGTTTTTAGAACCATAAATATTCTCCACATTTTATTTGTTGATGATGTGATTATTATGACAAATGCAACTATGCAGGAATGGTGGGAGATTGATAAGCTTATAAAATCCTTCTACTTGGCATCAATATTACAGGTGAATGGAATAAAGACCACTATTCTTCAAGAAGGCTTATCGGAGCAGGAATTAATTGTAAAGTTTTCAGACCCCAACCCAGTTTCAGTCTCGCTGATTTTTCAGCCAATGTTTAATGCACAAACCCAGTTTTATATCAGCAATTAAATACACAGCAAAAAATTAATTTCAGAACTGAAACATGAGGATTCTGAACATCGTTTATAACTCAGAAATAAAATATCAACAGCACATAAAACTAAGAAAATATTGACACAGATATTTTCGGTCTAACTTTGACCCTGGAAAAACCCACAAGGGGAAAACCAGTGAGAGAGGGAGATTTTTATTATTTAGGAGCTTCAGATAATTTTGTTACAGCTTATTCATCTTCAGAAATTTAAATGACAAACTTATCTCGATAACTATGCCAAGTCTTCACACAGGAAATAAGCCAAACTCCTCAAAATTCTTTCTAGAATTTTCTGCAATAAATTGCAGGTCTGCTCCTCGATTTCTATGCCTCCAAAATTCTGTATGGATGTCTCGAAATATGTGCCAACAACTTCGGCAATTTTCTGGGTGCATTAATGGTTGTACGGCCACCTTGAAAACTGTGTCAAACTTTCCAGAAAAACCACACAGCAACTTGCCTCGATTTCTGTGCCAAGAAAAGATTGTATGGAATCTGTACGGTACGGCCTGAGTACGGATGTATGTCCCTCCTTGAAAACTGTGCCAAAGTACAGCTGTACAGACTGATAAAATCCGTACCATACAGACAGAATTTAATGATGTTATGTTTCTCGATTTTCATGCATACAAAAGACTGTACGGACCTTGGAATCTGTGTTGTACAGCCTCTTGTAAATGTTGAACTCCTTGCCTCGATTTCTATGCTAATAAGTTGCCTTGGAATGTGTGCCCTAGCTCTCAGAAGTGGTTGCTCTCTTGCTGCTCGAAAATGCTCTCTCTCTTGCTCTCTCAAAAATGAACCAACAACCCAACAATGGGTGTGCTCTCCAACCCTAATCGACCTCATGAGGTAGGTGAGGAGTTTTCTAATCCAATGGCTCAGATTAGATTAGATGAGTGATTGAGATTAAATGTCTCTTCATTCACCCTCACTAAAGTCATAAAGTCGCCTTTTAATTTTCATCTCACAAAGTAAATGACTAGGGCGCACATTAGGCACTTTCTCACCCCTTAGGTGCGTAGGAATGATTAACACTTGCCTAGGTACTTTATTTAATTAAAAAAATTTAACACTCCCTCTTACCAAGGAAAGTGTTACTCACCACTCCAAGCTTGTCCCTGAAAAATAAAAACTTTCCTCTGCCCAATGCCTTGGTGAGTATGTCTGCAGCCTGCTCCTCTGTAGATATGTATTGTAGCTCCACAGCTCCTCTCTGAACATAGTCATGAATGAAGTGATAACGAATCTCGATACACTTAGACCAATCATGAAAAACTAGATTCTCTAAGAGTTTAATGCAACTATGATTATCACAGTAGGCCTCAATTGCACACCAAACAATCCCACCAGCATCTTGCGAAGCCAAAGCACCTCACAACTGTCCTGACTAGCTGCCATATACTCAGCCTCTATAGAACTCAAAGCCACTGACTTTTGTTTCCGACTGAACCAAGACACAATCGTTGATCCCAATCTAAAACATCACCCTGAAGTGCTTTTCCTATCACTGACACATCCTGCCCAATCTGAGTCTGTATAGCCAACCAGACGAACTCCATCTCCTCTCTGATAGTCCAGATCATAATCTACTGTACCACAAATATACTTGAGCACATGTTTTGTTTCCACCCAATGCACTCTCCTAGACTCCACCATGAACTAACTGAGAGTGTTGACAGCAAAAAAAATATATGGCCTAGTATTGACCAAATACATCAATGACCCGATCAACTAACGATATGAAGTGGAATCCACCAACTGTGACTCAGAAGCATGAAGCTTCTTCCAGTTGGTAATCGTGGAATCCACCAAATGTGACTCAGAAGCATGAAGCTTCTTCCAGTTGGTAATCATGGGAGTGGTCATGGGCCTGCTATCCCCCATCTGAAATCTGCTCAGAATGTCACACACATACTTCCCCTATCCCAGGAAGATGTGTCCAGGCTCCTGCCAAACCTCTAATCCCAAAAAGTATTGCATCAGTCTTATATCATTCATCTCGAACTCTGAAGCAAGGCTCTCCTTGCAGCTGCTGATGAGTCTCTTTGCCCCTGTAATGAAAAGATCAACCACATATAGCAGAATAATGAGAGGATCCTCTCCAACCACAATGAAGTATAGGTTGGGATCCGCCTCACTCTTCTCAAGACCCAACTGCTGTAAATAGGCATCTATCCTCGAATACCAAGCTCTGGGAACTTGTTTCAGCCCATACAATGCCTTCTTCAGTCTACACACATGAGACTCTCTCCCATGCACCTTAAAACCCAATGGTTTCTCAATATAAACCTCCTCCTCAATAAGACCATTCAGAAATACGGTCTTCACATCCATCTGGTGGATCTTCCAACCCATCTCTGTTGCAATGGAGATCACTGCCCTGATCGAAGTGTATCTAGCAATCGTAGAAAAGGTCTCATCATAGTCGACTCCCTCAACCTATGAAAACCCCTGAGCCACAAATTGAGCTTTGTACTTCTCAATGCTTCCATCTGCAACATGCTTTAGTTTATAGAGCCACCTGGAAGTCACCACTGACTTCCCCTCGGGTCTAGGAACAACTTACCAGACATCATTCTTCATGATGGAATTTTAATCTTCCATCATGGCATCTCTCCATACCTGTCTACCAGTGGCCTCCTCAAAATTGGAAGGCTCAGACTCCTGAATACTGCTCACCATCATGATGTAGCTGCAAAACCTCTCGGTAGGTTTACTCTCCCTCACTACCTATCTGGGATTCCCCACTGAACCCTTTGCCTCCCTCAAAGTGTCTTGAAGCCACTTGGGCTTCCTCCTCTCTGAAGTAGTGTCCTGTGGAAGGGACTCTCCTTGCTCAACCCTATCTCTTGAAGACAATGATCCTGAAGTAGACTTTGAAGTACCTGATCTTGAAACTTGTGGACCAGTAGCCTCTGAACCTCAATCTTGTGGCCCTGTCACCTGTGAACCTGTTGTCCCCGAAACTAGTGGCCCCGAACTCTATGTCACTGTAGTCTGTTGTGGGCTCACCTGAATATGTAGTGAAGACTGCTCACCCTTCTCTGTCCCTCTAGAATTCCTAAAGGCTTCGTCCTCCTCAAATCTGACATCCCTCCTCAAGACAATCTTCCTCAAGGAAGGAAGGTATATACAGAAAGCCTTTGAAGTCTCATTGTACCCAACAAAGATCCCTCTCTCTGTCGTGGGCTCTAGCTTTGTCCTCTTCTCAGAAGGGAAATATGAATATGTGATGCACCCAAAAATACAAAGGTGCCCCACCTCAGGATTTTTCCCAGAAAAAGCCTCCTCGGGAGTCATGCTCCCCACATCCTTGTGGGGACTCTCCTTCTGCAGATAAACTGCAGTGTAGCATGCCTCAGCACATAGAAATAGTGGCAGCCCCTGATCATGTAGCATGGCTCTCGCAGCCCCAACAATGGCCCTATTCTTCCTCTCTACAACCCCATTCTACTACGGGTTGTAAGGAACAGTCAACTCCCTCCTGATGCCATCTCCTGCACAGAAGTCCATGAACTCCTTGGAGGTATACTCACCCCCATTTTCCGATCTCAAGACTCTTATTTTCTTCCCTGTCTGGTTCTCCACAAGAGATTTAAAATCTTGGAACCAACTGAAGACATGTCCTTTGGTCTTCATGAAGAAAATCTAGGACTTCCGAGAGAAGTCATCAATGAATACAACATAGTATAGGGAACCATTCAACGATGTTGAAGACATCATGCCACATACATATGAATGTATAAGATCAAGTATTCATGTTGCTCTATTGTCACTGCTCAAAAAAGAATTCTTGGTGTACTTTCCCAGAGCACACCCCTTGCAAAACTCATGGTGCTCTGAACTAAAATCTAGAACTGTTATCACCATCTCCCTCATAACTCTCAAAGCCCATGGGGAAAATGTGCCATCCTCCTGTGCCATAACTCAGATAGGTCACTTTTGTTGCTAGTAGTATGAATCAATTCTCTCACTGGCTAGAAAAAACACTTGTACAGCCTCTCATGTCTAGTACCAATCACTATGGTCAAAGTGATGCTAGACCCCCTGGGGAAAAGAAGCACCTGCCCATCATGAAACAAGACCTCATATCCCTTCTCCTCAATAGTAAAAAATGACACTAAGTTCTTCTTCAAGCTTGGAACATATAGAACCTCTTTCAAATTCATGGGAGGCAAAGACTCCCTCTGAAATGATACAGTCCCACTACCAACCACCTTGACCTCCCGGTCATCTCCAAGCACTACCCCAACATTTCCCATCTCTTTGAGGTCTGTCAAGTGCTCACGAACCCCTATCATATGGCGAGAGGCACCACTGTCAATATACCAAGTATCTGTATGAGTGGTCCTCATGGATAGACACACAATCAAGGAAAATTCCTTGTCAAACTTGGTGGAAAACTCTTCCACCTCTGTTGAAGTTGTTGTTTGTTTCTTCTTCGTGTTCGGACACTGACCTGCATAGTGCCCAAACTTATGGCATGCAAAGCACTTGACTTTGCTCATGTATTTCTTCCCTTCACCCTTGGGCTTGTGTCCTCCCTTTGGACCCTTTTTGAACTTCTTCTTGCTAGTGGTAGCAACAACCACATTCTCCTCCTCGTGACATGTAGATGAAATGCCATGTACATAACCTCTCTGGGTCTCCTCCTGAACAAAGTCATCCCAAATACGTTCCCAAACGGGAAGCTTCTCCCTAGCAACAATTCCTTCCACAAAAACAACCCATTGATTGGAAACTCTATTCAATGTTGTTCTCACAAGATCACTGTCAACTATGGATTCCCCCATAGCTCCAAGCTCAACCCTCACCTGTATCAATCTAGTAAGGTATGTGACCACATTTTCGGCCTTGGTCATTTTTATGCTCTTTAGTTTTTCCCTCAAAACTATTTTCCAGTTCTCATTTGTACTCTGGTACAATTTAGTCAAAGACTCCCACATCTCATAGGCATGTGTCTTCC
>JZKD02S0455391.1:0-17472 GCA_000966675.3 Picea glauca
CAGACCCCACTGGTTGGGTAACCCAAATGGAACATTACTTCTCTTTATACAACATTACACATGACTTGACCAAACTCTGGTATGGTGTTGTCCATCTAGATCAAGTATGTTGGCAATGGTGGAAATGGAGAAAAAATTCTCGTCAGGGGTATATTGCTTGGACACAATTTGTGGCAGAGCTTTATGAACACTTTGACACTGACACCAACCATTTGGGCTACTTGACAAAGGTGAAATAATTAGGAATAATGGAAGACTTTATAGCTTCTTTTGACTTCCTCGATTTTAGAATAGAGGGCATGTTTGATGCCTTTTTCTAAGAGTGTTTTATCAGCGGCCTCAAGGATGAAATTTGGGCCCTTGTCCTCATGGCTCGGCCTGAGAGTTGGGTGGAGGCTACCAAAAGAAATAAAGAAGCACAACATCTTGTATATTCTCAAAACCACAAACCCTCCTTCATCCCTCACCCTAAACCAGTAAATCCCACTACTCCCTATGCTCCACTAAAGATCCAAAAATTGACCCGGGCTAAAATGGTTGAACGCCAACTCAAAGGCCTTTGTTATGACTATGATGAAAAATATTTCCTGGGACACAAGTGTAAAGAACAAAATATTTTTATGTCCGTCTCCGAGGAGATTTCAGAATAAGATGAAGAAACCCCCTCTATGTATGAATCACCTGAATCCAATGACATAACCCCTCCCTCAGACCCTCCTAAAGTAGAACCAGTCATTTCCCTCAATGCTCTCACTGGATTCTCCGCTCCCCAAACCCTCAAGCTATTCAGTTACATCAAGCATCAGAAGGTCATCATTCTGGTTGATAGTGGAAACACCCATAATTTTATTCATCACTGCATTTCCCAAGAAACTCATTGCTACATCCATGCCGTAAATAATTTCCAAATCATGATTGCTAATGGTGGTTCCATGAAATGTGGAGGGCGTTGTGAAAATCTGTGTCTTGAAATTGGTGACTACCACCTGAAATCCCATATGTTTTCTATTGACATGGGAGGTTGTGACATTGTGTTGGGTGTATACTGGCTAAGGACTTTGGGTCCCATTCTCATGGATTTTAAAGACTTAACCATGCAATTCAACCAGGAGGGCCACCAATATAAGTTCCAAGGCATCATCGTCGGTTTACCTGAGATCATTATTTCCCATCGCATGGAAAAGCTGCTCAAAAAGGGTCATTTTGGTGTTATCGCCCAACTCCATGCCATACAAGCAACATAAAAACCCTCGATACCGCAAGACCTCCAAGCCATCCTTTCTAAACATCAATTGGTCTTTTCCACTCCCCAAGGCCTCCCTCCTTCCCGTGGTTTTCATGATCATTCCATTCCCCTTGTACCAGGAAGTCATCCTCCCAATATCCGTCCATATTATCATCCCTTTTCCCAAAAGAAATGAAATTGAGAAAATGTTCCAGGAACTCCTTAATGCAGGCATTATCTGCCCTATCATGAGCCCTTATTCGTCTCCTGTGGTCATGGTCTCAAAGAAATAAGGTTCTTGGAAAATGTGTCTCGACTTCCGTGCCCTCAACAAACTTATCATCAAAGGAAAATTCCCCATTCCTGTCATTGATGACCTCCTGGATGAATTGAGTGGCACCCAATTCTTCACTAAACTAGATCTTCGTTCAAGCTACCACCATATACATATGAAAGAGGCAGATATTCCCAAGACTTTCTTTAGAACTCATGAGGGCCACAATGAGTTTTTGGTCATGCCATTTGGCTTGTGTAATGTCCCCTCCACCTTCCAAAGCCTCATGAATCATGTCTTTCATCCTTTTCTTTGCCATTTTTTCTTAGTTTTCTTTGATGATATACTCATCTATAGAAAAACCTGGACAGACCATCTTGCTCATGTGGATCGAGTTCTCCATCTACTCTCTCAGCACCAACTTTTCCTGAAATAGTCTAAATGTTCTTTTGGTGTCTCAAAAGTAGAATACTTGGGTCATCTAGTTGGAAAATATGGCATTAGGGTGGATCCTAAAAATATTGAAGCTATGGAAGATTGGCCTCACCCAAAGACTCTTAAGAGTTGGCATGGATTTCTAGGCTTAACAAGGTATTATCGAAAGTTTGTTAAGAATTATGGGAAGATTGCAGCACCTCTCACTGATCTCCTCAAAAAGAACTCTTTCACTTGGACTCCAGCTGCTGCTCAATCTTTTCAAACCTTGAATATGGCCATGTGCACCACTCAAGTCCTTGCCCTTCCCAATTTCACAAATAACTTTGTGTTGGAATGTGATGCCTCAGGGAAAGGAATTGGTGTTGTCCTTATGCAAGAGGGTCGACCTTTGGACTTTACCAGCAAGCAACTATTTGAAAGAAATCTGTGAAAATCCATCTATGAAAATGAAATGTTGGCTATTCTGCATGCCATGGATATGTGGCATCCTTATCTATTGGGGCAATAGTTCCAAATGAAGACAGACCATCAAAGCCTCAAGTATTTTCTGGAACAACACATTTCCTCCCTAGAACAACAAAAATGGGTGAATAAACTCTTTGGATGTGATTATGAGATCATTTATAAGAAAGGAAAAGAAAATTTGGTTGCAAATGCACTTTCCTGAAAATATGAAGATGAAGGATCCCTTTTTTCTCTTTCATTCATTGTACCAGTTGGCTCCAAGCCATTCTCCAGGAATGGCTACAAGATCCCAAAAGTTTGCAGTTGATCTAGCAATTGCAGTCCAATGCTCCAACTTCCCCAGGGTACTCTTGGCTCCATGAGGAACTTCGATACAAAGTCCATTTGTATTTAGGTAAACAATCAAATATTAAATCCACGATACTTTCTGAGCTTCATACTACACCCAAAATAGGGCACTCCGAGTTCACCAAAACCTATGATAGGGTCAAACATTCATTTTTCTGGGATGGTATGAAACAGGACATTCATAATTTTGTAGTTGAATGTGACATGTGTCAATGCAACAAGGGAGAAACAGTCAAATCGTTGGGCACACTACAATCATTCCCAATTCCACCTGCTATTTGGAAGGATATCTCTATGGATTTTATTACCGGCTTACCCAAATCAGGAAATAAATTCATCATCATGGTGGTTGTTTATTGCCTTTCCAAGTATTCTCATTTTTGCACCCTTCAACACCCATTTATAGCATCTATAGTGGTTCAAATATTCATGGATCAGGTATTCAAGCTTCATGGCATGCCACACTCTATTGTTTTTGATCACGACCCAACTTTCACAAGCAATTTTGGGAAGAACTATTCAAGATACAAGGCACATAATTGCATCTTAGCACAACTTATCATCCCCAAACTGCTGGTCAAACAAAAGTTGTTAACAAGTGTTTGGAAACATATTTGAGGTGCTTTGCCTCAAAAAAGAAAAATCAGTGGGCTCAATGGTTACCCCTAGTTGAATGGTGGTACAACACTTCATACTATACAGCTACACGCATGACTCCTTTTGAAGCGATATATTGACATAAGCCACCTTCAATTCTCTCATTCTTACCGGCTGCCTCAAAGGTCCAAGCGGTTGACCTAAAACTTACAGCTCAAGAGGCTATTCTCCATACCCTCAAAGATAATTTGGTCATGGCACAAAATCGCATGAAGCAACAAGCAGATCAAGGTCACTTTGAATGTCAATTTGCAGAAGGAGATCAGGTGTTTCTTCGACTACAACCTTACAAGCAAACTTCCCTTAAGGCCAAGCATTTTCAAAAGCTAGCACCCAAATTTTATGGTCCTTATACCGTGCTCAAGTGTGTGGGACAAGTCACCTATTAGTTATCTTTTCCCAACCATTCGAAGCTACATCCTGTTTTTCATGTTTCATGCTTAAAGAATGTGATTGGAGCTAAGTGCCAAATTCAAACCAACCTTCTAGAGTTAGTTGAAGAAGGATCCATTTGGCTACAACTAGAAGCAGTTTTGGACCAGCATGAGCGACACCTATGTCAAAGAACCATCAGGGAAGTGTTAGTCCAGTGGAAAGAGACAACTCCAGCAGATGCCACTTGGGAACCAACTACCATTCTGCAACAATTTCCTCATCTCAATCCTTGAGGAAAAGGATTTTTTTAAGGGGGTGGGCATGTTAGGGTCCTAACCCACACATAGGTAGAACAATATATTCGGATGTAATAAAGGTCAATATTAATAAGGCCTTTCAATAAAATAGAATAAGGAAAATGTAAGAAGACCTAATAGAAKCTTCCGCTTMTAGAAGGATCTTCCTCTAGATGCTTCTTTTTAGWATAAATAAGARTCGAGGGTATGAGAACGCTAGCTTGAATATTATTGTAATAGAGATCTTCTCAACTGGAGGTTGTCCCCTCAAAGTGGCCCGTGAACATTGCTTCYAGATTCAAAGTTTTATTTATGTTGTTATTCTTATATCATTTCAGTGTTATTGTGGTGAATGTTCTAGTTATATTGTTGTTATTCTTCCATTACTAGCATTTTATTTATTTTTTGCATACATTTTATATATGGTATATTACAATATGGGGGCACAACTTTAGTCACCATGAGTTATCCTAATATCACATCTCCAACATCTGTGCATGATGTAGGAGATGGATCACCAACCTTTGTTTGTCACACCAAGAACATGTCTCCAACTGTTGTGAGTGACGTTGGGGGAATTCCTATGATTGAGATGCCTAGACCTGTAAGATGTAAACCCAAGTTCCTTTGTAGGATTTTCGAAGGAGATAACCTTACTCATTTATGCCATGCTACTGCTACTGCATGGTCCTTTCCTGGGGGTCCTTCGGGTTCTGATTCATCTTCAGTGTCCCAATATTCTCTAGTTGATACAGCAGTCATGCTAATGCAATATTCTATTGACACCCCTCTTCCTTTAGGGAGTGATGCACCTCCTGAACTTGGTGTCTCGCATCATGTTCAACTGGTGGTCATGTCGGTGCAATATTTGGTCGATGCCCCTCTTCCTTTAGGGGGTGATGTGTCTCTTGGACCTATTGGCTCATATCCTATTCAACCAATGGTTGAATAAGTAGTCATACCGATCCAATATTCATTCAATACAACTCTTATTTTGGAGGGTGATGCGCCTTTCAACCATGTCATTTAGATTTCTAGTCCTGTACCTTCTACACAAGGGTGAGTTTTACTCTCTCTAATTTATCCCCCTCCAAGTCCTCGAGAGGTTCCCTTTGACAGGGATGGTCTTGTGGGGTATCAAATTCCTTATCCTATGCCCTTTCAAGTGAAAGGAATTATTCAATACTTCTTTGAGAAGGTCACCTCCGCAAGTATTTTATCCACCTCTACTTGGAAATCTTTGGGTTTTCCCAAGCTTGTGTCGTCTCTTCATAAGTTGTTGAACATTCACAAAAGTCCTACATGGCAGCCTTGGCCTCCCCCATGAAATGTTGCCTAGAAAACTCCCTACGAGTCTGATTTAAGCTCTTTTCTGACTCTCTCAAAAAGAGAAAATATGATCGAGTGAACTTGTCTCTTTCACACTCGTTAATTGGATTTGAAAGGTCGTGATTCTTGGTTAAGTTGTTTTTCGACTCTCTCAAAAAGAGAAAATATTGTCGAGTGAACTTGTCTCTTTCACTGTCGTAAATTGGATTTTAAAGGACATCTATTTGGTACAATTCTATCCCTTTTTCAAACCAATTAGACCAAGATTACGAAAAATGACATTTTTTGAATTAAGTTGTAATTACATCTCATTCTCTCACTTGCATTATTGAGCCTATTGTTGGTTCTCACTTTTACGTTATAAGCATTTCACCTCAGCAGTTTGCATCATCAACCAAGAAGAGCCTTTTTTATATCCTTTGCATCTTGAGACCCTATACCCAAGAGGAAACATTCCCCTGAGTGTCCATCTCCTGTATGCACCTCCTTTCATTGAGCATAGGTATGTTCCATTGTTGGAACTAGTTTGATTACTTGTGACACTCGTTTCCTCCTCTATATCACAACATTCATTTGACTATGAAAAAATAAAAAAATACGGGAGAGAAAGGAATATTATCTTATAATGGCAACAGTCGTGTCTCCTTTGAACAGAGCACAATTTTTTTGAGTCCACATGTCATAAAAATTTTGGGTTTAGCATGACCTTAGGAAGTTGAGCTCGTTACATAGAGTTTACTCCCTCGATTGGTTACTCTTCCATTCCTTATGGAGAGTTTGATTTATTCCTCCTGCATCTCAAAGTTTCATCATTGATTCTATGATGCCAGAGTCTTCCATATGTTTCATGCTCTTGTTCAAAGGATGTTTATCAACCTATGTCAACCATTCCTCAGAACTCTTGACTTTTCTTGTCATCCATACCCTCAGTGTGTCTCAAAATCACATGAATTTGTAGTCCTATTGCACACCCTTTTCCTACTTTCCTCATTGGTAGGTAACCTTGAAGCCAATAGTCGACATTTCATCATTGGTCGCTGACTGGGTGGTTTCCCTTGTGTTTGATGACAATAAATATATTCACACATTGGGATTTGTGCAGTGTCTTGGATTCCATTAGAATTAATGGTGGTTTCCTTGCCTTTGTCAGCATCTTTCCTTATTGACTGCTATTTAGAGGGTCCTTTTCATGTTTTTCTTGCATTTGGTACATGCGAAAGACGCATAGGGTCGTTGGTTCATGAACATGTTCTTCATCTGATATCCTCCAAATCATCAAGCTCCTTCTTTGTACCTTGTACTGAATGATGAGATATGCCATAATTCTCTCCTTTCAGCAGGTCTCCTTCCATCGAATTCATCTCATCTATTCTGGAGACGAGACCTAGATTCCTATGAGTACCTAGAGGCTTGCAGTCATTAGTGGCAAGTTCTCTCTCCATCGACAATTTGGAATACATCAATGTCTCTTGATCTATGGATTGTTCAAGTGTTTGACCCGACACCTCTGTTCACACTTGTAATAATGTACTTGGTTCCTTGATACCTACTTTCATTATAGGTAGGTTGTGTCATGTTTGTTAATGGTATACCTCAATGATCAGTAATCAAACGAAGTCTCATTGTGTTCGACCTCAACTCCTTTATTCACACGATGTAGACTTGCACCTTTGGTGGATTTTGTAGAAAACTTGAATACATCAGTTCATAGTCATAGCTTTCCTGAGTTGTTGCTATCTTTCATTGGACCAGTACCTATGTGACTTCAGTGATCATGGAAGATCATATTTTACTCCATTGTATACAGATATCTCTAGATTGATTTTGAGACTGGTTTTACTGGGCCTTGTTCATGACTATGACAGAGTATGGCATGTAGCAACCTTTGTATTACCTATTCATGGCCATGGACAACTGTTTGGTATATTTTCACGTGGATTTGCAGTGTAAGTCAAATTGGCAGCCATGTGTGCAAAGTTAGTATAGATAATAATGAGCAACTAGTTCTTCTAGTTGGGTCCCCATTACTCCACTTCTGGGTATTATAATGTATTTTTTCCATCATAGATACTCCTCTAACCTCACAAATTAGGGGGCATATGTTATAGCAAGATTTTCCTCACCCTATGCAAACTTGCACAGAAGGCCTTTTTCATTTCCCTATGTAGACTTGAAGTCCCTTTTTGCAAATCCTAGTGCTAAAAACATTATTTTTCCACATATACATGCCCTACCTATTGTACAACATGTGCATACGCAGGTTGCACCACTACATCTCGCGTACATCGAGTTTTGTGCCCAAAATTAAAAAATGGTGTTGGGTTTCCATGTCACATCAAAAGATCCATGATCCTTGACCTTCCATATACTGGAAAGGCTCTAAATCAACCCTTGAGTTCCACTTGAAGGATATAAATGGGCCAAATCCTATCCATGGAAAAGAGGAGAAGAATTCAACTTTGAGAGAAAAGTTACTCGCGAGAAATTATTCACTTCATATTGAGTCTGCATCCCTTTGTCCCTTTAATTCTGAACACATTGTTCATCCCCCAAGCTCTTCCCTAAATGATTAAGAACCTCATTGTCTCTCTTATATGAGGTTGCCTTTGTTGGAGGATTGAAGTGGCGGAGGCCCAGCTGGAAGGGACTTAGTTTCTCGGTTCCAAAGCATGACGACATAGAAGTTTGTAATTCATTCACTTATGTTGATTACATTTTAATAGAAATACTCTTTTATCTTCCAATTAATATCTTACAAATATTTGAATTGTGATTCCATGGCCGTATTTTTTATGAATGTTGACGAATTATGCTATTGAATGTGTTAACATTATATATTATCACCATATGCTTGTGTTTCTTGGTTGTTGAGGACAAGTGGTAGGTGTATTGCTTTGAGTCAAGTGCTCAACGGTGGACTTCATCGAACGTCTGGACAAGGTAGGCCTTTTATCTTGTCTTTATAGCATATTTGTTTATATAGAATACTTGAGAATAGAGTTGATTTCTACAACCATTTTCGTCTATTGTGGTTTACCCCTAGCCATAGAGAGATTTTCCTCGTAACACAATGGAGGAAAATAGTGAGAATTTATATGCATTTATTATTGGGGCTTCAATAATTTTAGGGGTATAGAACACCCAACTTCACTAGTTTGTGTATTTCCATAATCAATATTTGCAAATCATCGTTGAGTTGAGCCCTACATGTTTGGAAGAAACTTTGAAAATATGGATAGATAAATGTATGTAGAAACAAATCATGGAGATAAATGAAAGGGACACACTAGAGGCATAAAGGAATGTGGAACAAGTTGGTTGGAAACAATTACGTGCTGTAAATCCTAATTAATGAGACAACTAGGTCAGTGGATCAACATAGTCATCCCTATCTCTTTTGTAACTCCCTTGACATGGTCAATATTATTCCTCCTTCTCAAGCTAGAACAAGTGGTTTGTTGGAGATTCCATTGCACCACTCTTTCTCTTGGTCTTCTACTTTAAATGGAATATTGTAGAGTGCATGACCATCTCCCACTTTCTCAAATTGGAACATTGTGGATCACACCTCTATAACCCATACTATTTTCTTGTTCAAGTTATCAAGGAAATTCAATTAATGCCCTAAAATTATGCTAGCGAATTATTTCCTTCCTTATATCATCAATGGATGAATACTAGCCATAGAATTAGAAAGAAATTATCCACCACTTTCCCTTTCTCTTGGTTGTAGTTGTAATAGGTGTCAAAGGTGGAGCCAAGGCTGAAAATAAACAAGTAAAATTTTCTATGGCTATAGGGGCTAAATATATGGAAAGAAAATAATCAACAATCACATCATACTCATCATCAATAGGAAAATTCAATCTTTATCACATAACAATATCATATAATGCAACTAGAATAAACCATTGAAAGCTATCTATTAACACATTGACATTACCTACAAAATTGGCTAAATTAGTAGATATTAGGAAAATTAATGGATAGAATACAAGGTTCTTGGGGAGTAATTAGTTGTACTAAAAATAATATAATGGGTTAATTTATGAGACATCAAAATTTATATAGGGCTTGAGGCCCTTTGTTTCCTCCTCTTACCTTGGTGAAAACCCCGAGACCAATCCTTGGTGCATAAAAATTATTGATAGTACCCATATCCCAATCAAAATCAAAATATCCCCTCTAAAGGGCCCTTGTAGGGGTTTAAGGATTTGTTCATGCCTCATGAGTTTGAAAATATTAATTTACATCACCAGACCATTTATTTTCTCTCAATACCATGGTTAAGGTTTCAAACCCCATCCATTTTGTCTAAACCTTTATAAGAGTTCCAATATCTCATTTGGAGGTCAAATATTCCATTTAGAGGGTTTAGGTGGTGGTTCAATGTGTTATTAATGGATTGTGACCCCAATAATATTAATTTAGATCCTATGACCCTTGCCTTCTTTCATTGACCATTGTCAAGGCCTTGAGAACCATTCTTATCATGTATAATATCTTAATGATGCCCTTGTATGAATTAGAGACTAATGATTTGGGTCTATGTGGTGGTTTAAGCGCTATTCAAGGACTAGGGCCATAAAACCTTTAATTTGGGTGAAAGGACTAAAATCCATCTCTTGTGTGCAAAACGTATTAATTATATCTATTGGAAATATTGTTGTCATTGATATCAAATACAGGGGGAGACTACATATGTCCAAGATAAATATTGCAAGATGGAGATTGTTGGAAATATTGTTTTTGGATTTTTTATTCTCAGTTTGGATACCATATCTTTGAGGTCATTTTTACTCTAAATACATATCTCAAATGGGAGGATAGATTATATGGTTTGAAATCGTATTCTAATACCTTTCCATTGGTATATGACACTCCCTATAACTCTTTAGGAATGAGGAAGTATGAATTTTTTTGTCAGACAACCCAACTAGAAATGTTATGTCATCCTAGACAATATTTACAGGTCAACCATAAAAGTGAGCACATAAACATTGTAAATATAGGATAGATGTGTGAATTTGAAGAGAATACAAGAAACAAGATCAAGTCTGAGGTGCATATAAGAACTATGAGGTGCACAAGAGAAGCTTGAGAGTATTCTTGGGGTCTAAAGGTGCAAGAGGAGCTTTCTTGGAGTTTTAAGGGTGCACTATGAAGTACTATGGTCTATGACACTACAAATTTCATTGTTTTGAGGTTGTGATGTTGTAATATGGAATTACATTTTGGGAATGATTTTATGAGGTTATATAGGGAATGAAGGTTAAAGCTAACTAGGGTTTGAGGCTATGTATAGGGTATGAAGTAAAGAGAGGCATTGTAACATGAAATTTAAGGGTATGATGATGTTGTGAAATGCATGAATTATGAATCATGCAGGTGAAGTTATAAGTACTCTATGCATGAATATCTTAGATTGGTGTCTATACAGGTATTATTGATTTGGTTCTCATATAAGGAGATTGGTGTCTCTAGTAGGTTGGTACCTACACAACATCTTGTTGAGTTAGTGTTGTAGCTAAGGAGATCAGTGTCTCTAGTAGGTTGGTTCCTAAACAATATCTTGTTGATTTGGTGCTCAACTGAGGATATTCATGTCTCTATTAGGTTGGTGCATACATGATATCGTGTTTATTTGGTTCTCATTTGAGGACATTGGTGTCACTAGTAGGTTGGTTCCTACGAGATTTGTAACAATAGGTTGGTGCATATAGACATTTATAAAGATATTATTTGTTGTTTTCTCCTGCAATGGTTTCCAAGTTAAACTCTATCTATTGTGATTTGAGTTTATATGTATTTATTTTTCTAAAGTTAATGAATTATTGATGAATGGTCAATTAAACAAAAAAATATATTATACTGGTTCAACCCCCCCCCCTCTCAGTATAAGCATACTTTCAACAATTGGTTTCATAGAAGTTTCCCTCATAAACAATTTAACAACTAAAAAGGTAGATTTCAAGCACATATGGATTGCAAGGGAGGTCTCCAGGTACAAACAAATATCCTTTGTTTGATGGAAAAAACTATTTATCATGGAGTATAAGAATGAAGACATATTTGATGGCCCTTGGGTTTGGTATCTGGGGATTATTCACAATAGGTAATACAGATGAAGCTAGGAAGCAGTCAAGTGAGCACAATGAAAAATAAATAGATGTCATCTTGAATGTCCAATAATATTCTAATATTTTCAAGGTAATGTAGAGTACATCAATTAAATAGATTTGGAGAAAACAACAAAATTTTTATGAAGAGACATATTGTGATTTTTCTAGCTATGAATCAAAGATAGAAGAAGCACAATTTGTGAGAAAGATAAAAGTAGGACATGGAAAATCCAAAGAAAGGGAAGATAGTGATTATGAAGAAGAATTTGTCTCCATAACCATGGAAAAAAAAAATCTAAGGAAGAAAATGAAGATAATCAGAAAGAAAATCCATATTCATAGGAATTGAATCATGAAGTAGAACATGTTAGTGCCTTAGAGGAAATATACATACATAGGGGAACAAATATAAAGGAAAAGGAGAAATTGAAAAAAAATGAAAAGAATGATTGTGATCTTGAATAAAAAAAGAAGGCAATTATCATCTTGAATACTCAACTAGAATAGGAAAAAAGGATAGAAGTGTGAGAATCCGACTGAAAGAAAAGGAAGAAAATTGCAGAGAAGGTAGAAGTTGAAATAGTTTCCATAAGAAAGTACCTAGAGAAAACAATTGATCATTTGAATAGAAGTTTGAAGTTTGGAAAGAGTACTGAAATACAAGATAATATTGTTAGTTTCCAAAGGTCACTGTTCATCAAGACAGATATTGGATACGATGAAAAACAAAAGAACCCCAAGGGAGATGCAAGAACTAAGGTCACAAAGCCATTAGAAAAGGAAAATGAAGAAAATCCTAAATGATATGAAAATATTATCAAAGGATCCATCAAAAATGAAAGAAACAATAGGAAAGGGAAATGATGACTAGCAGAAATCTGATTCTTCTCACAAGAATGAGTTCAAAAGAGTTGTTACACCAAGAAGACCTTTCATAATTCGGTACCAAAATATATTTCTTGGCTATTTTTTTTTTTCAATAATTTTGGTCATAAAGCAATAAATTTTAGATCTTATGAAAGAAGTGATCATGTGAGAGATAGAAATAAAGGTTATTATAAAGCCTCAAAGAATGATCATGTGAGGAACAAGACCATAAGTTATCATGGGTTTGTTGATAGAAACTACAATTCATTTTTTCCCCTACTTGATTACAATGATGAATGTTAGAAGTTCAATAACTATGGGGACATATCTTGTGACTGTAGAAGAAACATAATAAATTATCCTAAACAAAACATGGAATAATATGCTCTTACCAAAAATAGAGAAGAATAGACAAAGATGTGGAAAAGGAAGCAAGAAGAACAAGGGAAGGAAGAATTTGGAATTGAAATATATACTAAAGAAAAAGGAAGCTCATGGTACATTGATAGTGGATGTTAAAAACACATGATAGGGGATCAAAACAAATTTATCATCCTAAAGGAAGGAAAAGGAGGGAGTGTTACCTTTGAGGATAATGCTTCTGCAAGGATAGTTGGAAAAGGTATCGTTAGTGTTGATAATGGAAAGACTAAAACACAAAATGTCTGTATGTTCAAGGGTTAAAAAAAAATATTATAACTGTCATTCAAATGGGTTATAAAGGTTAAAACCTCACATTTCATTCTAAAGGATTTGAGATAAGGAAAGAAGGTTCATGAAGATTAGTAGAAAATGAAAATAGAAACTCGAGCAATGTATACATTCTTAATGAAGTCAAAGGAGAAAAATGTTGTATGGGAGTAATGTTTCTCTCATCTTGACAGTAAATGGAAGCAAAAGGTCAGGGGGAGCATCAATTTTCCAATGATGTCAAAGGGGGATAATTTATAGAAAAAGGAAGAATTGCAGACACAACAACACCGATGATTTTTTCTGAAAACAATCATTGGTGGTTGAGATCAAAGAAAAGGATCTCAACCCTGATTCAGAATCTGATTAAGAAAATAATGGGAGAAGAAAGATCATTGACGTATACCCCATCGCTATTGTTGTGACCGAAAAAATTCAACCAGAAGAACCAATAGATCTTGAAGAGGGGGAGCACCTTTTTCATTCGCAGACGTGGGTGAAGGGAACCCCACTGCATTTTATTGTTGATATCAGAACCTCATCTCAACAAAGGTCATTAAACAGTTGGGATTGTCAACAACACCACACCCACAACCATACAACATCTAGTGGCTTCACCACGGACAAGATCTTCATGTCAACCAACAATTTCAATTGTCATATGACATACATCCCTTCAAGGATGAGATATTATGTGATGTTTCCCCATTGAATGTCTATGGTGTTATTTTGGCTAGCCATATATGTGGAAGCGCCATGCTATTTATGATTCTCAACCCTATAGTTTTATTGTCAATCTAGGGGGTCATCTCTATAGGATACCATAGATCGTTTCAAGTAATGTCCCACCAGAACAACGCTTCAAGGTAATATCTCATAATGAAAAATTCATTCTCTTCACAATTTGTTCAAAATGTGAATAGAAGGACACTGCAACCACTGCATTCTTGGCCCAAGACCTTTCTTTCCAACATAAGATTATTGCAGAAGAGAAAAAAGATATTGTTTCTTCACCTACAATGGTACCTACACACATCCCAGTCAAGACAAGATACAATAGTTTGGTTGAACATATTTAAACCCACCAACAATAGGTTCGTGATAGTATTCAACAAGTTAAGTAGTGCAACTTCTCCAACAAGGCAAGCATCTCACCAAGATTCAGATTCAGCAAACGATAATCCCTCTCCCTTGAGAACTCAATGCAATGGATACCATTTCTTCATATGGAGGGAATATTGATCCATGTGGACATCGGTGACCACCCATCTATTCCAATTGGCTCAAAACAATTTGTTGGCAATTTACTATTTTTAGCATTTTTTCGGGTCCTAAAATTCTGGGGTCATTTTGAGGGCCTAAACAACATTTTTTCACGATCAAAAACCTCAATTATAGCCAAAGGATTCAGTTTATCCCAAAAAATTAATCTCTGCATCGATACCTTTCCAACAAGCTAACTTTCACCCAAAATAGAGATCACATGCCAAAGTTACACCCTCGAGAAGTTGATACACCAAACTACCCAAAACAAAGTCCATAAAACTGTTGGCTTTTCATCTTCCAAGGTTAGGGTTTTGAATTTTCTTTATGTTAAAAAGTTTTTTGTATCCTTATTGTAACAATCATCTTCTTTCAATTGAGCGTAGTCGGCATTTGTCTTCTCATAGATAAGATTCCACCATTCTAGTGAGTCTTTCACTCTGTATTTCTACAGTTTTATACATTTCACTCATTAATAGAAATTGTGTATTATTGTATCTCTGTGTTTATGGTTATATCTATGATACATATCTATTATATTATTGTATATATGATATATCTCTATACATTTCTTTATTATATCTCCACTCTCATTTTGTACCGAAAATAATATGGATCACACAAGGAAAGTCACAGAGAGGGGGAGCATCATAAATGAGTAAGAGTTTCCATCAATGAACAAGGGGGAGATTGTTTGAAATATTTGTTTCATTGATGTCAAATATAGAGGGATACTATATATATACAAGATATGAATATTTCTACTAGAAAACCCAACCAAGATGTTCAGGTCGACCCAACCAGTCTTTATAGGTCATCCCTAAACGTGAGCACAAAAACACTATAAATGCATGATAGAAGTGCACATTTGAAGAGAACCCAAGAAAGAATTTCAAGTCTAAGTTGCACAGAAGAGATATGAGTTGTGCAAGAGAAGTTGGAGAGTATTATTTGGATCCAAAGGTGCAAGATGAGTTTTCTTGTAGTTTTAAGGGTGAATTATGAAGGACTGGGATATATGATGCTACAAAGTGCATTCTTTTGAGGTTGTGATGTTTTGGTCTAGAGTTATATGCTAGTAATGATGCTCTTAGGTTCATTGGGGCATGGAGGTTAAATCTAACTGGGTTTTCAAGATCTGTTTGGGGTATGAGGAAAGGAGAGGCACTGAAACATGAAATTTAAGGGTATGATGATGCTATGAAATGCATGAAGTTTGAAGCATGCAGGTGAAGTCAGAAGTACTCTATGTATGAAGATATTATATTGGTTTCTATAAAGGTATTAGTGAGTTGGTGTTCACCTAAGGATATTGGTGTCTGTTAGGGACCTAATCTCCCTAACCCGTCACGTAGGTAGAATAATATATTTCCATGTAATAAAGGCAAATATTAATAAGGCTTAGAAATAAGGAAGAATAAATCAAATGTAAGGAGACCTAATAGAATCCTCCACTTCTAGAAGGATATTCCTCTAGATTCTTATTTTGGATCGACATATTTAGTATATAGGAGTAGAGGGTATGATAAGTTTTGTCTTGGTTATTATTGTAATAGAGCTCTTCTCTACTAGAGGTTTCCCCCTCGAAGAGGAAAGTGAGCATTTCTCCCAGTAATCAAAGTTATTTTTATGGTATTATTATGGTATTATTCTAGTGTTGTTCTAGCTATATCATTGTTTCTCTACCATTTCTAGCTAATTATTTATGTTCTGCATACTATTTTATATCTGGAATACTACAAGTGGTATCAAAACACCTTCCTCGGTAGAAAATTGTGGGTTAAATTTGTTTTTCATGGTAGAGACATATTCTGACATCTTAAATCTACAAAGATCTGTCATTACGTGCATAAAAATATGGTCGAGGATTCATACATGCAAGAAATACAAGTGGTACCGAAGACAACATCTATTGGCCACCCTTGTAACCCCTGTTTGTACCACTTTGAGTGGTAGTGCATCATAAAACACCTATATAAGGATAGGCCTAGATCTCCTTAAGCCATGAATAGATAAACTGATGGGTCGCCTGACTGCTATAGTTCCATCAAGAACAACACTTGGAAGATACTGTCTAGTACCTGGGTAGTCAGGTAGTATGGCTAAGGGCATGGTCTAGCCTCCTTAGTTTGTTCCCTAAGATATTGGGATGATTACCACTATTGRACCATGGATGTATATTAGAGAGATATAGCAGAAGGAAAACATTTTTCTGTAGAACCCTTGAATACCCTAACCTGTAGGATGGAAACAAAAGAATAATAGACAAGATCTATTTCCAYGCAACTGTGTCTTCTGCATTTGAGTTGCAAAATTACTAAACCTTCCTTCCTATTACGAATTTCAGMATTTAGTCACTACAATAGTTTGGATCCTATTGGCACCATTATTTGAGACCAATCTCGTTGTATTCCTCTCTTATCCCTTATCGTAATCATACCTATCATTTTTCAACAAATTGTTTTCTCATGGACCCGACCTCCTTCCAACACCCTCATTTTGGCCTTACCCCATTGGATTCCCCTCATTGCCCTGATCATCATGATACACTTCACCCATAACCCATTTTTTGTGTGCCCCCACCCATCCATTTTCATTTTCCCTCTTCATCATGGCCCACACATGTAGCTAAGACTTGGAAGCTCGCTTCAATTCCTTGTACTCTAATTTCACAGAGGCCCAACAAGAAGTGAGACAATTCAATTCCAATGTTTCCACCATCAATAAAAACATGCATTCCTCCATCGATGCCAAAATGGATGACATCAAACAAGACCTCGCTACCCAAATTGAATCCTTCAATACCCAACTTGCATCCTTCACTATGATGATCTGCGCCAAGTTGCATATCCTTGCAGATCTTCCCTCCTCTAACCCAACTATGCAATCTGAAGGTGAAACTTCCTCTCATTCCCAAATTTTTTAGCCCCATCACTTTCAGCACAACCTACGCCTACTACGTGTGAATGTGACCAAATTTGATGGCTCAAATCCCACTATATGGGTAACTCAATGTTAAGAACCAAACATCAATATAGCATAGAAAAACCTCAGGAAAAGTACTCAACGCCTTGAAAAAGAGATAATTTCAGATAATAAGCCTCTTCGAGGGGGAAACCTCCT
>JZKD02S0455413.1:0-17472 GCA_000966675.3 Picea glauca
GAATTTATCCATTGTGGGAGCGCATCTTGAGGTTTGTTGGGTTGTACACTAGCCCTCGGTGAGCTATAAGTAGCCAATTTAAGCTTCAAAACTCTACAGCCCAATAATTTCAACACATTTGTTGCTTGTAGCAATGCACATTGATGGGAGAATGTGGGGCTACGAGAAACTGCTTGGTTGTAGCTAATCTTAACACCAACAACTCAAGCAACTCAACAATTGTTGTGGTTGTGCTAAATAAACCAACGACTCAATCATAGAGAGATAAGTCCTCGCTTTTTTTTAACTAGATTCAGATTTATTCTAACGACCACACTCCAACATACACAAGACAAACTCTGAATTTTGAAAACACATTGAAATCAATGATAAGAAAAGGAATAAAACAAAGTTTTCAAAATGAGTGCTAAAATAACTTTTTTTAATTCATTTAAAATATCCTTTGATCGAACCAAGGCATGCAACGGCAAGCTAAAGACTAAGACACATCTCCACACCACAATATGGCTCGTACAACCCCATATGACCTGTTAGCGAGGGGGAGGAATGATTGTACAACCTATTGCTGCTACAAATCGAATTTATCCATTGTGGGAGGGAATGGAATCCAAAGGTTTGTTGGGTTGTATACTAGCCTTCGTTGAGCTACCGATAACCAATTTAAGCTTCAAAAATCTACAGGCAACTCATGGCAGCCATGGCAATTCATATGGGCGTTTTTCCCCACTTCTAACAGTCAAATTCTCGAGAGGAACCAATTTAGAAACTCCTACAAGATTGCAATGGCTAAATAACGTTGTCCTTTGATCTCCAACCTCATAAATCAACCAATGGTGGGGGATAGAGAATTGTTGGGATATGTGTTTGCCATTAAATTACTATAATATGGAGGAAAACTCCAACACTACATAGATAAGTGAAAGATTAATTCGTTGACTAACACAATAGCCATTAAAATCTTCATAACACCCATTAAAAATGCACACAATAGCCTCATTAGGTTGCATTTGCAAGTTAACACGGCAAAATAACAATACACAGTGGACAGATGAAAGCACATGGAGACATTATTTACCCTAGAAACCGACATGGGAAAACCAACATTCAATGGTTGTTCAATGCTCTTATTTTGGCAATCTTAGGTACAATGCAACTCATGGCTCTATGGTCATTCAACAATTCACACAACTCCTTCTCCTATGCATTATCTCCCCCTAGCCCAAAAAGACTCTTTGCAAGTGAAAGTACAAGAAGGAATATGGAGAGTTGGGGTAATGGGAAGGCCAAGTGACTAACATTTCAGTTCTCTCTCTCTCTCTTCTATTTTTTTTAATTAATCCATTGTTTTATTCTCCTTTCATCTTATTCCACTTTACTTTGCATCGTATTTTACTTAGTTACCAACCTTACTTAATTCTTGAATTGCCATAGATATGAAGGCTTACAACCATTGCTTTGTGTTTAGATTCATTTAAAATCAATTTGGGAAATTAAGACTTAGGTGTTGTTAGAGAATCTAGGGCTCCATCACAAGGTATTTATTTGGTGTATGTGATCCAACACAATGTTGGGTGTATAAATCCCACAACCTCTTATAACCATAATGTGTTTGAAGGACATTAGACGAAACAACTCCTCTAGCAAACCATGGTCTTCTTTCTCGAACACTTACACTTAATTGTTGTCTAATGATACCTTAAACTAAAGAAATTGTGTCTTTTAAAGTTGAAGCTTTCTTTTTAAGATTTGGTTGGTTGAAAAGGTGGAAGTGTTGTGTCAATGTGTGGTCATATGTCATTGACGATGATGATGTTTATAGTGCTTTACAATAAAAAAATATCTTACAAATAAAATAAAAAATCAAAGTAAATATTTTGCAAAAATGTCATTTCTATATTTGAACATGGTGAAAATTAAAGCACCAATATCATAATGGTTTTCATACGCAAGGAGGTCATGAAGAGTAATTGAGTTATGACACTATGCAAAGTTGTGCCTTGGGTTATTAAGGGTAGAGCATATTAAAAGGAAATGGTACTCATCCTCAACTTACTTTGTATAATAAATTTTGCAAATTTGTTCTTCTCATAGTGTGTTTGGGTTAGTTCAACAACCAATCTCATTATGGAGGTGATGAATATTGATCATGATTTTGGCAATATTCATTTTGTTCTTTAATCTCATAATGTTGGAAAAATAATTTTAACGCACCAAATTAAGTTCTATAAAATCTTTATAGTACTTCAACTTCCTCGATTAATATAATAAATAATAGATACATCATATTTTACATCAAAGAATAAATTTTGAAATTTTAATATATGTTCCCTTAGCGTTTATTAAATCGTAAATAATTTACATATATATTCATTTTTTGTGAAGCACGAGGGGTTAGTTTAATCGATCGTCGCCAATGTTGTTGGGCATTTGGCTAGTTCCATGCTAACATGTGCCTAGTTTGAATCCCCCAAGTGAGGTGCACTCATTTACAATGGCATATTTACTAGGGATGTCATCCACAAATGCGAGAAAGCAACCCATGGATATTCCAAAAATATGGGAAAGCATCCCTTAGGTTTCCCCATGATATTTTCCTTAGAAAAAATATATTTGCTTTTTGTGAACCCTCGAAAAAATTGAAATTTATTTTCATTTATCATAATATATATATTCCTTTGTTGAAAAAATCCTCCTAGTTTGAAAAATTCATTCCATGAATTATGAAACATATATATTTCTTTGTTAAAAAATTCATTGCATAACTTATGAGACATATACATTTCCTTGTAATATTGTATGTTCCACTATAGTAAAGAAGCCTTTATAAGATGGAGTGGCAAGTGTGAGCGGGAGTAACTTTGATCCCACTGAACAAAAAGTTCATGAGATCACTTGGGGGTTAGAAACTCCATCCAGCAACGAGGTTAAGGCATTAGCGACACTCCAAGAAATAAATGTTTTGCTCAATCAAGACATTAGTGAAGTTTCTATAATAGGGGACTCTACCATCATCACTAGCTTACTTCTTATAAGCAAACACCTAAAAGAATCGAGAATGGCTAGAATATCTAGAGGAGTGATCTCCCTATCCACAAAATTCAGGAGTGTTTCATTCTTCCATGTCAAGGGATATCTTAACAAGGAGGTGGATTATATGGAAAACACAGTGCAAGCTTTCTCGAATGCATTTTCATTTTGACACATAGTAGAGGACAACCCTCTCCCCCTACCCTGAACATGGGTTTAGTGAAGTATTTCCACCCCAAGGGGGATGGATCCAAATGCATTGAAGGTGGTAAGCCTCTTCCCATCGTATGTCGACTCCCATTCGTGCGAAGGACATGACAGATAAAAATCCCTAGCCTACCCCCCACCAATCATTTCATTAACTTGATGGTGACCATTACAACTAGCATATGTCCAATCGATTTTCCTTCGTGCAATTCATCAAATCCTACCCTATGGTTAATGCTTATCTCAATGGATATGGGAATTGGGGTTATTGGGAAATCCCACAAGGTAGTCATCCATACCTTCTCTGCTCTAGGGTGCACTTTGGTTTTTTATTTCCGCAAAGGAGAAGAAAGATTCTCTAGAGAACCTATGACCACTAACATGTTTTGGTCTCACCTTGGCTTCCTTGTGATCCTTTAAGGGGAAATCATGTCATATTGTTGTTGTTGTTAATGTTTATGAGGGGAAATGTGGGGTTTAAATAATTTTCTTAACCAATGCCAGAAAGACATAATGAAGGCCATGGGCCTAACCACATCCTTGATCTTGGATTGGGGAAAATGGAATTCAACCATGGCTCATAGAAATTCAAAAGAAACAAAGTTAAGAATGGAAATGATATGGAGGTGGGGAGGCACCTTCTTAGACCAAGAGACTGGGAAAAAGAGTCATGTGCAACCTTGATCTTGCTACATGGAGGATAGATGGAATTCTCTCCATCCTTGGACACCCTCTCAACCCTAGTAGCTTGCATCTATCCTCGCATCAACCAAACCATTGCACCTGGCCTCCCTAAAGATTCAAAAGACTCTACCATTGTTGCCCAATCTTTGGGACTTAATTAACCCTCTTCGGGGGGTAGAAGGTAGCCTAACATCCCATGTAGGCACTACTGTTAATGCCCATTATGGGTCTTAATTTATATTTTTAATCTATGTTTTTGTGTACTTTTTTCTATTACATCAGTTTATCAAGGTTTATACATATAGACTATTAAGCAAGGTATTTATATTAATATGATTTAATGTTTAATGAATGCTTTCCTATTATGACACATAATGGTTTAATTTTGACCAATATGATTTAATGTTTAATGAATGCTTTCCTATTGAAAATGACACATAATGGTTTAATTTTGACATGTATGAATGTTGAACAAATTTAATCATAGTAATTTTGTAAATATAAACTAATTGTTATTGTGAAAACTAATTTGATTGATGTTAAGCCGACTAAATTAGTGTCGACTTGGTGAAATGAGCGTGTGGGGCAAGATTCTATAGCGAGGAGACTTGACAGGTTCTATGTTTTTGAAGATCTCTTAACTGTTTATGGACTTTATAGCTCGTGGGTGGAGTTCCCCTACATTTCGGATCATGCGCCCATCATTCTCCAACTAGAGGCGTTGCCGATTTACAAAATCCACCCATTTAAATTCAATCCACACTGGATTTTTGAAGTAGGTTTTGTGGAACTTGTTGCCAAAGTTTGGAATGATCCACGGTTTTTGGTTGAAAGCAGCAAACAATGAAGATTAATTTGAAAATTAAAGGAACTAAAATAAAAAATAAAAAAAATCTGGCTTAAAGATCTAATGGGGAGAAAAAAGAGAAACTAGTAACTCTGGAATCCAAAATCAAGGCTACTCTTAAACTCCCAGAAAGATATTTCACCAACAATGCATTGGCATTATCTTTGCGTCACCTGGAACTTAAAAGGAATGAAATTCTCAAATGTGAGGAGAACCAATGGCGATTGAGAAGTCGAGCTCTCTGGCTGAATGGCTGTGACAAAAACTCCAAATTTTTCCATACTTACGTGAATGCAAACAGAGTGAAGAAACATATATGGAAAATTCAAAATGGACCTGATAACTTTGCTACAGATCATAACACTATTAAGGAGGCGGCAGTTCATTTTTTTAAAGATTTATACAAGGCTCCGACGACGCTGATTTTGCCAGAACAATGCAAACTTTTGGACTCTTATCCTCAGATGATGACTGAAGAGGAAGCTAACTATTTATACTAGCCTGTTACCTTGGAGGAAGTGAAAGAAGTCTTGTTACTCTTTAAGAAAGAAAAAAGCCCAGGTCCCGATGGTTGGACAACCGAACTCTTTGTCTACCTTTTTTATCTTGTTGGGGAGGATATTTTGGCAATGGTGGAAGAGTCCAGAATCTTGGGAGCTATCCCGAGAGGCCTAAATGCTACTTTCCTAACTTTGATTCCTAAGGCGAATAACCCTTCCTCCTTTGACGATTTCCACCCTATCTCCCTTTGCAATCTCACCTACAAAATTATTTCCAAAGTTATCGCTAATCGCCTAAAACCACTCCTCTCAAAGGCACTATCCTTAGAACACATGGGTTTCCTTAAAGGCAGAAACATTCAAGATGCTATAGGTACAGCCCTTGAGAGTCTGCACAGTATAAAAAAATAAAAATTGAAGGCCCTCGTACTAAAACTCGATTTGAATAAATCCTTTGATAGTGTTGATAGAGTCTTCTTAAAACTGATTCTACTAAAAACTGGAATAGGGTTGCAAATGACTAACTGGATTATGTCCTGTGTAAACTCGGCCTCCTTTGCAATGCTAATTAATGGAGAGGCTACATACTTTTTCAGAAGTGGAAGGGGTATTTGCCAAGGCTTCCCATTGTCGCCTTTGCTCTTCCTCCTGGTAATGGAAGGCCTTAGCATATTACTGAAAACCAACAAGGAAAGAGGTACAGTCTCAGGGATTAAAGTGTCAAGGATTATGAGAGTCCTACATCTCCTTTTTTGTGGATGATGTTTTAATTATGCCAAAGGAAAGTCTAACTGAATGGGATGAAATCTTTAAGGTTATTGACTTATTCTGCAAAGCGTCTGGACTGACTCTAAATCCCTCAAAGACCAGTGTTCTATTCGAAGGTCTTTTGGAGGTAGAACTGCTTCCCTTTAAACGACTTCTCCCCTTTAGCTTTAGTTCTCTCGCAGGAGGATTCAAGTACTTGGGCCACCATCTAAAGACAGGGATACAACGTGTGAGTGATTGGGACTGAATAATTACTAAATTAACAAAGAAAGTGGGGACTTGGTGTAATCGATGGTTGTCCTTGGGAGGCGGACTCATCTTGATAAAATCTGTTCTTGAAGCTCAACCAGTCTATTGGATGGCATTGGAGTCACTGCCCAGTTCGGTCATAAGCCGGATTATAAGAGTGATATTTCACTTCCTCTAGAATGGTCTCTCGACAAACACTCATTATCATTTATGCAGGTGGGAAGTCTTAGCCAGATCGAAGAAGCTAGGGGGTTGGGGACTGAGTAACCTCCATTTTCTTAACAAAGCTATGATTACCTCCTCTCTCTGGCGGGTTTTACATGAAGATAGTCTCTGGCATCGTGTGATAGTGGATAAATATCTTCACAATTCTCCACTCATTAGTTGGCTCAAGAAACCGAGACATTTATTAAACTTTGTCTCCCGATTTTGGTATAATCTAGTTCGTACGGTTCCTATTATCCTCAACTGGATCAGCTGGATCCCAGGCGCAGGTCATGATATTCTGATAGGCAAAGATAAGGTCCTTGGCCTAGGAGAAAGATCTCTCCTTCCAACTAATTTAATTTCTCATATTAATTGCAGAGGTATTATCTCTCTAGCGCAAGCACGAACAACCACGAATCCTGTTACGACAACCACCATTTGGATGACCAACAACGATCTGGATTTGTCAGGAGCGCATGCGATCAGTTGGACAGATTATACTAGTAATTTAAATGTTGTTGGCATAGTTATAAAACCATTTATGGAAGACACTCTGATGTGGTCAGGTGATGGAAAAAGCATGGAATTATCAGTCAAAAATGTTTATAATGCTCTCCTGTCTACACAATTTCTCCCGGTGATGCTCGACTGGCAAAGGAATTTCTGGAAGTGGCAACGTCCCCTCAAGGTAAAGTGTTTCTTTTGGTTATCTACTCATTCTAAAATACTAACTTGGGACATGTTACAACAAAAAGGAACAGCTGGTCCGAGTAGATGTTGCTTTGTGTGGATTAATGGCAGAAAATATAAAGCATTTATTCATCGATTGTGTCTTCACTTGTTCGGTTTGGGAAAAAATTGCTTTGTTGCTCAAATGTAACCTCAAATGGGAAGGCTTGTCTCTTACAAATTGTATGGATGCTTGGGTGTTGAATAAACATCTTCCAAAAATATTACCAATCTTAACTTGTTGGTTTATTTGGAAGAGAGAAATAGGTCATTGTTTGAGGATTTGCATCCAAATGATTGGGCTGTCACCTATAAGATACTAAAAAAATTGAATATTTACTCGCCAGTCATCATTGATAAAGGATTAAGACTGAGTTCAATATTAAGAAGGATTGGTTATGCTATAGCTTTTTTTTATGGTGATGTGTCAGCTGGAGGCTCCAACCGTGGAGCGGGGGGAGCTATTAAATGCCCAAACTCGCAAGCTTATCGTTGTTTTTTTAATTCTGGGGACGAAACAAATACAAAAGCCGAGCTTTTAGGAGCGTGGGCTACGTAAACTATTTCAAAGTTGATAAATCTTCAATATATTCAGGTTTTGGGGGATTCCAAAGTTGTCATTCAGTGGCTTAAGCAGGAAGGGAACCTCCAAACTATCAGTATTGAAGGTTGGAAAAACAGATTAAAAGATTTGATTTCCACTTTCAAAGGCTTACATTTTCAACACATTTTCCGAGAAGCAAATGGAGAGGCTGATCATTTATCCAAACTAGCCCTCATGGCTCCTAAAGGAAGGATTTCCCACTACACTTGGGATGGCGAAATTGCTGGTCCTACCTTCCAAGTGGACGTCTTTTAATTTATCCTCTCGCTTTTCTTGTTTGGTATTTTCAGTTGTCTTCACTTTTTTAAATTACTGATAGGGCAAATATTTCTCAAGAATCAATGATTGTTTGTAACTGGATATTTTATCTAAGCCTAATGTTAAGATCAACTTAGGCAGTCTAGTTATAGGCCATGTAATATTCTCGCTGGATTAACTCTGTTTTTCACAGAATTTCAGTTCGAGACTGATCCTTTTCTGAAGATGTAATCAAAATTATTTAATACAATTTTCTTGAAAAAATTTTATTTGAATAAAAAAAATAAAAATCGCTTGCAACTTAGTCCCTTCTTTTTAAAAAAATATATAATTATAAAATAAATAATCTAAAAAATAAAATAAAATAATAAAAATAATTATTAAATTAATTACCAGTAAGAAATTCAATAAATTAATTACATGATATAAGGTAAGTAAAACATATTTGCAAATAAAAACAAAAGTAGCGTGCAACTTAGTCCCCTTTTGAAAAAGTATATAATTATAAAATAAGTAATCCAAAAAAATAAAATAAAATAATAAAAATTATTATTAAATTAATTACAAATAAAAAATTCTATAAATTAATTACATGATATAAGGTAAGTAAAACATATATGCAAATAAAAACAAAAGTCGCTTGCAATTTAGTCCCTACCTTTTTTAAAAAGTGATATAATTATAAAATAAGTAATCCAAAAAATAAAATAAAATAATAAAAATAATTATTAAATTAATTACAAATAAGAAATTCCATAAATTAATTACATGATATAAGGTAAGTAAAACATATATGCAAATAAAAGGGATGTGTAACATTATAAGTTAAATATATCTATGACATTTGCATTTATCACTATAATCAATATATTAAATGCATTGCATTTATTATATATATATATATCAAGGAGTTTCCTTCTGAGAGCTTTTCAACTTTAAAATGATGCATGGTGACGGCAGGAAATGATAGAGTTAATGTTAGCAATCAGAGTATGATTGATGATCGATAGGAGCAGGTGGTAGATCCTCGCGTAGGCCTCCATGTTAGGGGGTGCACTTTTAATGGAGTTAAATAATGGAATAGACCTAGTGGACTATGGGGATGACTTGGGGAGAGGTGAGGACATCTTTTACATGGATGAAGGTTTTGCATAGATTCAAAGGGCCCGAAGATTGGATCTCGAGGCTGTGGTCGGTTCATCGAATAAAATCATGAACGGTGGATCGAGAAGCACATATTCAAAGGTGACCGAGCATTCAAAGGCAACGCTTGGGAGAGGAGATGTCACCATAGGTGGGGTCTCAAAAGTTGTTTCAATGCATGCAAGGAGCAATGCATCCAAATCACCTGGATTTTCTTCCCTAAAAGAAAATGGGTATGCAACTGAGCACATTTGAAGGGACAAGGATCACAACGAAGGAGATGGGGCGAGCATTCAAAGATTGTAGAAAAAGTTGACTCAGGTGCTAGAAGGTGAGTAAGGAGAGGAAGAAGATGGTGGTCGACGCTGACATCTTATTGGGAGATATCCCTGAGCTTTTGGGAAGGACGGTGGTCGGGAGTTTTTGTGGGAAAGTGTTTTTCTCGAATTTGTTATCAAAATGGATCGATGAGAATTAGATAGAGATGCTCGGTTATCGCCTAGAATTTCACACTCTATCCAGAGGATGGATTTGTTTTAAATTCCACTCGAAGGAGGACCTCGAAGGAATTTTTAGCAGAGTGTGGGGGTGGAGTCCATCTGGGTCTTGTTCTTAAGGAGTGGTCAATGAGTTTCGATCCCTTGCTTGACCCTCTAGCTCCTTCCAAGGTGTGGGTTATACAACCAAATCTTCCTCTCCTTTTCTGGAATGAAGATGTCCTAAAAAATATTGGGAAAAAAAATGTTAAGTTTTGCAGCTTTCAGCCAGAGTGGGATACAAAGCTAGACAGAAGATGGGTGTGGCTCTAGGTGGAAGTGGATTGACGAAAGGGTTTACTAGAAAAAATTGAATTAGTGTGGGATGGTTCTTCATGGAACTAGTGCATTGATTATTGGAAAGCTCCCTTCTGTTGTTTCAGGTGTCACGAGGTTGGACACCTTCAGGCACAATGTCGTTGACATCCTCCGCAGTTTCCTCCATTTCAAAAGGTGTGGAAAAGGAAGAATTACAGGGAAAGCATGCAGGTGGACTCCGAGGGGTCGATTCGAGAAGTCTCTAGGTGCAGGCTAAATCCCTTGGGGTGCAGTGATTCAAATGATTCCTCTCTTAAAAAGGCACCAATTGTCACTCAGTTCTTGTCCCCTACTCCTGTGGTTGAGAATATCTCTATCCAACCTGAGGTCCTCGGTGTCCAATCCTCCCCCATATTTTATTGAAGCGATGGTCAGAGGAGTGGTTCGGGGTATTAAGAGTTTTATCTCTACCTTAGATGAGTCATCATCTTGTGCTTTTCCCAAATCCTTAGTCAAATCTTACTACTTTCTCCTGTCAAAAGTCAAGTTAGTTCCTCTAGAGGAGTCTGGTTTGGGTTTGGATTTCGATAAAAATCCCAGGCGTGAAGTTGGTTGGAAGTCCTTTTTATCCAAAGCACAACTTCAAGCGAAAAAGGACATAAAGAATGGGAAACAAGTTACGATTGTGTGAGCCCTTGGAGCAAGGAAGGCCTAGGCAAAAGTTCTCCAATGATTTTTCTCTCCCTCAGCTCACGAGGGGTGGGGGGGGGCCTAAAATAATATCCCTCAAATGACTTGTGCAAGTGCATATGTCAAATGTCATATTTTTACAAGAAACTATGTGTTCTGGTAATAAAGTGGAGGAAGCTCTAAAGCATTTGTTAAGGCACCGCTCTTTTTGCTTGATGGACTATGTGGGACTTTTGGGGGGTCTCCTTGTGGCTCAGGGTACTTTTTTTAGGGTCGTGTCCTCTTCTATAGTCCCTTCGAGGATTGTGGTAGAGATTAAAGACAGGTCTTTGAATTCGGTTTTCGAATTAATAAATATCTATGGCCCTTACTCAGATTGTATCCCTTTTGGGGAAGGTCTGAGTTCTTCGGGGGTTCTAGAAGCCCAAAATGTTATTCTAGTTGGAGATTTAAACTTCACTCTCTCCACCCAAGAAATTTGGGGGGAGCATGCACGCAAAGATGCATAAAAGGGTTTCTTTTCAAATTGGATTTTTGTCAATTCCTTAAATGACGTGGAACCAAAGAAAATCTCTTAAACAAGCTGAAATGGCCGTAAAGGCAAGGATTTGTTGGTGAACCACCTCAACACATTTCTTATTGTAGAAGATTTAATGTTAAATTCTTGGAATATTTCGTCACGAGTCTCGAAGGGAGGCGCTTTAGATCACATGCATATTCTCTTGAAATTAGAAATGCCTCGAAGAAAGAGCCATTGAAATTCAATGATAAGTGGTTGTAGGAGGAAGAGTATAGAACCAAGGTCTTAGAGGCTTAGGTGCATTTGAAGGAGGATGAGGGCCACTCTTTTATGTGACAATTTGCAAAAAATCTTGAAGTTATTAATTGTATCTCAAAATATTGGGGGAATCCTTTTTGGCACGCTCTCAAACTCACTTGAAGGGAATTGAGGAGGGGTTGGAGGAGTTACTAGTGGAAAAAACGACAAGTTATTTGTCACCAAATGAAGAGGCATATTTGGGTCAGCTCCTAAAGAAAAAGCACGATCTGTTATTGTTGGAGGAATCTAGGTGGAGATTAAAAAGTCAGGCAATATGGTTAAAAGAGGGAGATAACAATACAAAATTTTTCCAAAGATTCGCTTAGCATCAGAAGCATCATAATACAATTTGGGAATTAAAATATTGGAAAGGATCCCAAATTAAATCCCATGAGGACCTAGCGGGTGTTGGACAAGCCTATTTCAACGATTTGTTCAAGGAAACAACAGGTTCTCCTATAGCTAATATTTTAAAAGTAGTGAAGTTGTTCCCGAGGGCAATTTCAAATGAAATAAATGATTTGTTGAAGGAGGTCATTTATATATATATAAAAAAATTACCACTTTATCAACCTTTCAGAAAACCAAAAGTCCAGCCCTGAACAATCTGATTGTCGAATTCTTTCTAGGTTTCTATGATTTTATTAAGGAGGGTCTTCTCAAGGTGGTGCAAGAGTCTCAATCCTCGAGTAAAGTTTTAAGCTCCCTTAACAAAACCTTCATTGCCCTTATCCCTAAGAAAACGAAGTCGATATCCTTTGAAGATTTTCTCCCAATTTCCTATTGTAATTTGATTTATAATTTAATCTCTAAAATCATTGCAAACAAGCTCAAGCCCATCCTCACAGGCATAATTTTAGAGGAGCGATTTGTTTTTTTGTTCAAAAGACAATTCCATGATGCGGTGTCTTTAGCTAAAGAAGTCTCACACTCCATCAAAGCTCTCAAAATCCCTTCTATTGTGTTGAATTTGGACCTTTTAAAAGCCTATGACAAAGTCAAATGGACCTTTCTTAGACTAGGTCTAATTCAATTGGGGATGGATTTGGATTCAGTTGCCAGATCTTAGGGTGCATTGAGTATGCTTCCTTTGTTGTATTGATTAATGGGTCCCCCTCAAACTTCTTTAATTCTTCTAGGGGCCTCTGTCAAGGTTGCCCTTTGTCTCCTTTTTTGTTCCTCATTGTGGCGGAGGGGTTCAACAAGCTTATTTTGGAAGCTAAGGAGAAAGGACTTCTAAAAGGCCTCAAGATTTCAGAATCTGAACTCATCACCCATCTGCTCTTCGTTGATGATGTTTTAATCTTTGGTGCAGGTGATGTTCAGGAATTTCAGGTGCTTAAAGATATCATGGAGTTGTTTTGTGAAGCAACAGGAATGGAGATTAATCATGGAAAAATATTTTATTAGATCTTATGCTTTTGGGGGATGAGGCAAATGCTCAGTTGATAATCTCTCTTCCCTTCCCATGTTTTGGTATTAAAGAAAGAATTAAATACCTGGGTTTCTCCCTAAAGCCAAATGCTTATGGATTTCAAGACTAAGTGTGGTTAAGTAGAAAAAATCAAGCAAGGATTGATCTTTGGGCCAATCATTTGCTATCAAGAGGGGTGCAACTAGTCCTTATGAAATTAGTGTTGCGCAACATTCTTGTTTATTTGTCCACCATCACAAATATTCCAAAAGGATTTTTGACAAAAATTCGGAAAGAGTGTTTTCCTTTCCTTTGGTTTGGTATAAAAATGGTGGGTGGAATATCGATGGTTAAATGGTCTCGGTAGGTAATACCAAAGGAGATGGGGGGCTGGGGAATAAAGAATTTACATTGGTTTAATCAAGCGTCGGTGACAAAAAGTCAGTGGAGACATATACACAACAATGTGTTGTGAGCTAGAGTATTGAAGTCCAAATACTTGACAGGCATGTCTCTAGTGGAATGGATAAGGTCTCCCCGGAAGTCAGTATCAAATTGTTCAATTGGTTGAAAAGATTTAGTTTTCAATTTTCCCTTGATTGGGGGCTCGATTCTTTGGAGGGTTCGAAATGGAAGGAGAATAAGAGTTGGCGAAGACCCATGGGAAGGATCAGAAGGAGCCCACAATCTGTCTAAGGCCCTGGTGGAAAAGCTAAACAATGATGACATCTCTTCATTGTGGGACGTTGCTTCTTAAGGGATGGATTTTATAGGTTGGTCATTGTGGCTCACGTCGTAAGAGTTGGGTCTTGAAAGCGCTATGGAGGAGGAGTGGAATCGATTCATTGGGAACCTGAAATCAAACTTCATTGTTCATAAGGAAGACGAACAAGACTCTTTGAGTTGGGAGAAGAATGAAAAATAAGGCATTTACACTGCAAAGATATGATATTTAGCTTTGGCAAAGGGTTCTTTCAAGGGCGCGATAAACAAGTGGTGGTTGATAGTGTGGTGAATGCATGCCCCGGTTAAGATGAAGTTGTTTCTATGGATGACGATGGAAGAAAAAATTCTCATGGTTTGTGAAGGGGATGGGTGTGCCCGAATCGATGTGCAGATCGGACTCCGAGTCGACCCTTCATCTCTTTATGAAGTGTTCCTATGTGCAGAGGGTATGGAATCAAGTGGTCTCATAAATCAATCTAATATTTATTTATCTTGGGGAAAGTATGGTGGAGTGGTTGGATGTGTGGAAGAAAGAGGTAAGAACTAAAGAGGTAACTTCACTACCATGTTTTTTGTATACTTAGTTTGGTGGGATCAAAATGTGAACATTTTCCAATATAGGTTTATTCTGCCTGAGTTGGTGGTTGGTTTGGTCAATAAGTTAGCAGTAGAGTTCAGGTGTGGGAGAGATCCTCCCAAGATCCACAAGCTATAGGCATTGATGTTGATAGAAGGAATTCCTTGGGGTTTTTTTGATGGGGCGAGCTAGGGCACCCCCCGAGTTGCATAGTAGGGGTTGTCTTATATATTTATGAAGATCACTATTTTGAGATTAGATACGCTCCTAGCCAAGGCTGGAATATGAAGGCAAAGTTTATTGCACTGTGGGTGTTGTTGTTTCTTTTGAACACTTTAAATTTGAGGAAGGTTCAGGTCATGGGAGTTTCACAGGTAGTGACATACTAGGTTAATGGTAAGGCACATGTTCAAGTGGCGCGACTCAGGCCCTTGATGAGACAGATCTAGTCTTTGTAGATGAGTTGGAATGGTATTCATGTGTTCATGTCTACATATAAATGAATGCTTATGCCGACAAGTTATCTAAAGAGGCACTGGAGTTGGATGTTGGTCCCCTAATTTATTAGGAATTTTTCAACGGGAAAATCTGTGACGCGATGTATTTCATGCTCTAGTTTTCATTCTCTTTGGTTTTCTTTTGAAAGATGTTGGAAAGTATCTTTTTTTGTAAATGATCGAGAATGTATTGGATGTTATAGAGAGAACATAAATGTAGGTGATGAAATTTTTGGTGGAAAATGTAAAGAAAGGTAGAAACTAGTCAGTCTCTCTATAAGAGAACCGAAATATGTATATTTCCTTTTATGAAATATGACGTTTTTTTTTTGTAATATGTGTGTGTGTGTGTCTCTCTCTCTCTCTATATATGGATGGATGGTAAACGGGGCCATTTATTGAGATTAATTTTGGTCCATTCAATTATTGAATAATTTAAGTTCAAAATAAAATAATTTATATTATTGTATTATCAAATAAAAAAGTTGTGTATCTTATAAGTATTACAAAGCCCAAGGAAAATTCTGAGTACATCCTCTCATTTTGAGGATGGTACCCAGGGTAAACCCTAGAATATTCAATATAATCTTCAAAGCACAAGACCGATCAATAACAGGGCTCAAAGCCATTATAATAACATATTCGTGAAGAGTTCAACATGTCACTTACGCGAATCGAGCATGGTTGGGGAGGATAACAATCATTTCTCCCAACCACCCAAAGTTGAAATATAAGTGACTAATAAACTTCAAAATTATGTATTTTGAGAACATGGGTGGGGAGGACAACAATCATTCCTCCCAACCACCCAAAGTTGAAATATAAGTTTCTAGTAAACTTAAACAATTTAAATTAGCAACACAACTACTTATACATGCCTCTTAACAATATTGATTATACATATAGTGGAAAGTAGAAAAATTAAAATAGTTATGAAACACTTGAAATTTATAATAATATATTACTTATTAAAAATAAAAAGTCTTTGTATTATTTCTTTTGTCATAATATTTATTAAAATTTCTATATTATTCAGTTTGTTAAAAATGAAAAGTCTTTGTTTTATTTGTTTTTGTCAAAATAATTAATAAAAAAATTAATTGTTAAGTTTGAGATCATTTTTATTGGATGTAATGTGTTAATTTTATATTGTTAGATCATTTTTTTCAATTTCTTTGCTAAGAATTGTTTGTTCTATTGTAATTTTGCAGAGTGTGAGTCACTTAAATAGTTTAATGCTCTTAATATTGGAAAAATTATTGTTAAGATCTTAATAGTAAGAACTCAAAATGTCACTGGGCGTTGATATTTGATAAAAAACCATTAACACATTTGAGAGAACAACAATGTAACCAAAACTTTTTAAAATAATAAATGACTAAATAAATGAACCAAAAAAAAAATCATACATGAATTAAAACAATGTCAAGAATGATTATAATTTAAATACAGTAATGAAACCTTTATATGTTCGCAGATCATTTAAAAACTTTTCAAGTTAAAAAACTAAGCTACTCAAAATGAAAGCATGAGTAAATAATTATAACTTCATTCACCGTATAATGATTTCAATTTTTATCAAATCTTGCTTTAGTTAGAGACCCATGTCCCTAGAATAGGCATGAGATACATTATCAAGCATTAAACAATCATATATTAACAAGTTTTAATACATGTACATACATAACACCTAATATCTTCCGTTATCCATTCATTCACATTAATTATGAATGATAAATAATTTCTTTAGTGATAATATTAGATAACAGTTACATAAATTCATTTTGTAAGCACTAGTTGTTTATCCTCTATCACTTCATTATTTTTACTATATTAAAAAAACAATGTTTTGAACCTCCTTTTTCAGGACAGATGACAAAAACTTTGAATTATACACTATTTTATCTAGTTCTTAGTAGCATAGAACACTATGGATTTGTACTTTTAGATTATATGATATATTTTCAAACATTTGTAGAAGTATAAATATCATTTTTTTAATGGACCTAGTTTCCTTAGTGGCAAGTCACTAGTAAGATCGATTAAGATCGATTGTAACAATTTTTTTGTCATATTAATACATAATAAGTGTTACATTAAAAAAATATATATATACATAAATATCTATATCCAACAAAAATAAATAAATGTAAATATACTTATATGGTTGAAAATTCCTCCCTATCTCTCTTCTTTTTATTGAAAAACATGACTATTTCACAGGTTTACATTTTGATTCCCATTGAGATTATGAAAGTGATGTTGCTCTTGAGCATCTCTAGCCCATTCAAAGTCCATAAATTCCACACTTTGATATGTATTTTGTTGTATTAAGTGGTGGCACTACATTTGAAGATTGCTATTTTCTATGTAGACACATTCACTTTTTGAATTCTATGATGCAATTGGATTCTTTTTTATCTATCATGGTGGATGCACATCCTCACGTTTTATACGATAGATGTATATCTTTAGGTTTTGAGGATAAAAAATGGTTTGGGATAAAAAAACATGGAACAAAAGTTAATTAAGGTTTTAAGAATAACAAAGATAAAAAATGGCTTGGGATAAAAAAACATGGAACAAAAGTTAATTAAGGTTTTAAGAATAACAAATAATGGCTTGGGATAAAAAAACATGGAACAAAAGTTAATTAAGGTTTTAAGAATAACAAATAATGGCTTGGGATAAAAAAACATGGAACAAAAGTTAATTAAGGTTTTAAGAATAA
>JZKD02S0455435.1:0-17472 GCA_000966675.3 Picea glauca
GCCCTTTTGTTGTGCTGTGGAGTTAATCCTTGTGCCATGAATGACTGTTTTTCTGTGCTGATGATGCGGAGTTCTTGTCGCCCTGTGCGGACGAAATTTCAGTGATAACAATCTCAGTTTGCAAAACATGGTCTCGACGCAGCTTCTGACGAGTTAAATAAGTAATGTTTTAATGGATTCCTCCAGTGGGCAGGAATGCCTCAATCAATACGATTTTGGTCGTTATGGCGCAGTCCCAACGGTCCAATGGAGGTATTTTCATCAATAACTGCGTTTCTAGCCGTTTTGGAGTGTCATTATAACGGTCGGGATGCCTCCAACGGTCATAGATCTTAGCCCTAGAGAAGTACCATTATGCATTTCTCTGCTATTCTAACGAGGTTCAAGTTCTGCAAGCCTGCCTTCTGCGAAGTCTTTACTAGAACTTCCTGTAGTTTTTCTAACTTTGTTTTCTTCTTACTGAGCTTTCTTGCCTTATTTCCTGTGATCTAAGTCTCTGGATTCCTCTTTCCATTCTTATTCTTACTTTCTCTTAGCCTAGTAGCTTCGTACTATTGATGTTCATCCAAGCAGTGAAAATTTAGTACTTATTCTCTTATTAACTCTAGGGTAGATACTTTTCTTTCTTGCATGGACAGGTCCTTCAAACCTTCCTGTGTTCTTTTAACTTCGACAACTACTTCTCTTGTCCTCTATTTCTTTGACTTATCCTCTTGTTCTTCTATTAGGCACTCTATATTTCTATCTATGAATTCCTTTAATTCTTTATTTTTCTATTTTGTAGCTTCCTCCTCTGCTTTCCTTCTGATCTGATCCTTTTTAATCCAAGTATTTCCTAACAAAAGTGAAAAGGGGGTGATTCTCTCAACAAACTTAATGACTTCAAATTCTTCTTCAGCTGATGTTCCATGGGTAATCATAGGTACATTAGTAACTCTTCCACATAGGGTTATCATCTTTCCTTTAAACAGACCTATCCTTCCCAATAAAGGTATCATAGCAGGTTTTCCCAAAATTTCCCAAGTGATTTCTAGCATGATATTCACCTGTGTTCCCTCATCCAAGACATAGTCTATGTCGATGTCTCTTATTCTTGTTTCTATGCACTGCTTTTCTTTCAAGATCTCTGGTAAACTAAAGTCTCTATGATCATTCAATGTTTCTTTCAACTGTAATAACATAGTCTCTGACTCTTTCTGGTTCTCTAAGATATCCTTAGCCTTTTGACCTTCTTTATATTTTTCTAGTCTCATGTTCATCTTTTCAAATTTAGCAATCATCCTTGGGAAATCATCAACCTCATGACCAGTGGCTTTACAACAAAGAAAACTAGGACCTATACCAGGGAATTCTTTTACAAGATGTCCCAGTCTTCTACAATTATAACACATTATCAATCCTCTCTTTCTTTTAAACAATCCCCAACCTTTCCTGTACTGTGCACTGGGATCACAGTGATGGACCTGCATTCTGCAAAAATTCTTTCTAGGTTCCTGCATCCACTTATTAGTCCAAAAATTCTTTCTATGCATAGGAATAACATATCTTTTACTATCTCTATCAAATTTTTTCAGATCTAATCTTTCTTCTAACCATGCCTTAGTTTTCAGACTGGGACAAAATCTATCAAACATACCTAGATTCATACTTTCGAAGCAAAAATTTCACTTATCCTACCTTTACCAGAGCACAAAGTTTTAAGATCTTACCTCTTTCTTCATATCGGGTTTCTTTCTTAGCACAGAGCTTCACAATTCAAGTAGAATACTGCACACTACAGCAACAGAACTATGCACAGATCTTTCTCTTTTCTTCAGTTCCCAATAATCATAGTTTCAAGTCCTGACAACAGAACTATTTATTGGCACAAGGATAGACCCAGGGTTCAACGCTTCAACAATGCACCAACAAAACCCTAACGACCAGACCTTTTGGCAACACCTGCGATGCAGATGAAGTCTCACCCGAGGTAGAGGCAGGGGGGGTTATAGGAATCAGGTGTCTACAACCATGCTGGGACACAGATCTGTGACTAAAATACTTGACAGAGCACTTAGCCAATAACATGCATTAGTTCTTGAACCTTATTCACATCGCAGGTCAAACCCTTATTACATATCAATGCAGTATCAATCAATATTAAGCACATCTAATCAATTAGCACATAGCATTAGATCAGATCTATCATTCACTCACATCATTAAACACTAATCTACAACATCATATGCATTCATTATACATAATATCAACAACACTAGGAAAATAATCAACATCAATAACATCGCACAAAGAACATCAACACAAGATATACGTGGTTCACCCCGGTGTGGGGCTACGTCCATCAACTTCTTCTTCATCTTCTTTATTAGTCTGAAATCTCTTACATGCATTAGTTCTTGTGCACAAAGCCACAGTGACCAACTTCGCAGTGGACAGGTGATCTACGCACAACGCACTAGATCCACCTTCCTCAAAATCAGGTCAAGGCACAGAGCCAACTCCTTGATAGCACAAAGTCAATCACAAGTAACTTGTAACTAATATTTCTTGCACAAATCCATTGGATTCCTCTTAAATCACCTAGATACTTATTTATACATTTACAAAAGAAATCCTAAACATGGGTAAACCCATGGGCCGACATCCCATAGTCGTTACATAAACCCTAAAAACCCAAAAATCCTGCAAAATGAGTGAGATCCCATGATCTTCGCTCTGCCTGGGCACTCCATATTCGACCAGCCTATCGAAGTCCCAAAATTGGTCAATACGACCAATGTTTCCCAAAAACTTGGTCAAGGGCCAACAAATACAATCATCACTTACAACCAAAGTCAGCTACTGCTCCTCGAACCTGGTTCAGGCTCCTCTTCACCAAGCTCCAAGTGCACCTCCGTGTATCTTTCTCCTCTCAACCTTCTTCTTGGGAAATGGAATGGTTTCTTGTGGAGGAAAAAGGGAAAAATGAGGAATTCTGAGGCAATTCTCACAACAAGGTTGCAAATGCTTGGGGTAAGGAGGAGATGTGAAACGGGTAGATTTTCACTATTCTTATGTCTACATGTCGAATGAGACCCCAAAACCTACTTTTATATGACAAAAGGATTGTTATTCGGTTGGGTTATGGGCTATAGGTAGTTCATTAGTTGGGAAACTACCCAATAGCTCTTAATCTCATCGAATTCCTTGCAACTTTTTAATTTTTGCAAATTTTGCAAGTATACGCGGTGTGTAGTGGTGTATCATGTGTACATGTGTGTGTTGTAGTGTTGTAGCAAGTGTATGTACGTGAGAATTATTGGTGCAGGGTGCATACATCTTCAAAAAATGAGTTTTTAAGAAGAGCAACTCAGTGATGGCTTGGAAAAAAATGCATGTAAGAGGGCCAAATGCCATGTATGCATATGTGGATTAATTTAGGGTTATAGAAGATGCCCCCTAATGTGTTAGGTTAGAAGAGCATCTGATGGCCAAAATACATTACAAAATATTTTCCAATGTACGAAACGAGTGAGCATGGGACCAGAGTTTGGGAGGTGTCATCTGCAAAAATATCAATTGTCTCTATGAGGCGGGCATACCCATGCTTGGGATGAAATAAATCATGGATGCCAATCAAATACACTGCAGATCCATGTCATATAACTATATAAAGTGTATTCGTGAGAAATACACAACGGATATACATCTCAAAATCAAAGATATACAAGTATAATATCCATCTTCAAGAAGCTAACGATGCCTGATGCCTGGAGATGAGGCCTTTAGAGATCAAGAAACAACTTTAAGATCTTCAAAACTCGGGTGGGAGTGTAATGTGAGCGTATGAATTCACTACCTAGAGGTATTCGATGGCTCATCAGGAAAAGACAAGAGGATCTCAATGATCAGGCAGAGAACTTCAGTGATTTCGAACAAGGACTTGATTGGACTTTTGGGATGGATGTGCATGAGGGAAAGAAAAAACTGCAGAAAGGCTGACTCGGGCTACGTGAAACTTCCCTTGGAAAACAACACGAAATATGATCAGACTCAGGTAGCATGACATTGACATAAGTTCACGATGCAAAAGACAATGCAAACTCTCCATGTGTTTGGAAGAGTAACCAAACAGAGGAGGACACAACTCCATGTAGCGAGAACAAGTTCCTAAGGTCATATTAGATCCCAAAGATTGTCAAAAAAATGGAAGGATGTGCTTTCTCCAAGGGTGACTCATTGTGCTTCCAAAAAAGAATATATATTTCCCGTCCCCTCTTTTTTGGGTTTTTTTTATTTTTTTGTCTTTTTCAAATTTTTAAAGAGCTTGAAAAAGAATAAAAGAATACTACGTTACAAAGGAGGAACGAGTGTCGCAATCATACTAGTTCCAAGTGCAAGGAACACACTAATTATTATAGCAAGGAGACATGTGCAGGAAAAGGACACTCGACAAAAATTCCTCCATGGGTCAAGGTGTCAGGTCGCAGAGGCAAAGTGCTACAAGGCTTGCGTATAAGGCATGCTTCAAAGGTTCAGTTGAGATCAACATGGAGCCCAAATTAGTCCAAAGACGCAGAGATGAAAATGTGATTAGAAAGACACAATGAAACCCCCTTCAATGTAATTTTAACGAGCCCAGAGAAGGTAAGCTCGGTAGTTTTTTTCATTTTTATAGAGTCTGAAAAAATGTAAAAGAAGACTCCACTGGGGTACCTTTTTCGAAAATTGTCTAGTTGGTTCATAAAAGGGATAAACTTGCACCGAAAAGACATCTATTCAAAGACATTTTAACGAGTGTGACAAAGACAAGGTCACTCAACAATCCTTTCAATTTTAAGGATTCTGAAAAGAGCTTAACTATGGACTCACTTCCTTTTACTAGATTTTGTCTCCTTAGCCTGAAAAATTATAAATTTTATTGAGGAGAACTCTCCCGGTGAGACTAATCTCCCAAGGTGTACCTTTTTCCTCCCTAATCTATAGGCTGGAAAAAGGGGTAAAATCATGCCAGTACATGTTCTTTTGGACCAATTTAACGAGTGTGAAGGAACAAGGCCACTTGACGATCTTTTCAATTTTAAGGAGTTTAAAAAGATCTTAACTTTGCATTCCGTGGGCGATGTTCTTTTGGACCAATTTAACGAGTGTGAAGGAAAAAGGTCACTCGACGATATTTTCAATTTTAGGGAGTCTAAAAAGAGCTTAACTATGAACTTCGTGGGGGTTCCTTTTTCGTAAGTAATCTCCAAGGCCCAAAAAAGGTGATAAACCAAAACCAAGGAGAATGTTCCTTTTTCATAAATTTAGTCCCTCAGGCCCAAAAAAGGGTTAAACTTATACCTGAGAATAATCTTCTAGGAAACCGAAGTTCCTAGAGTATACCTTTGTTCGTAAAATTAACCACCCAGACCGAAAAATGGGTAAACTACCGTCGGACAGACGTGCCTTCAAGTTTTAGTTTGGCGAGCGTAAAGGGAAACAAGATCACTCGACAATATTTTCATGTTTAAAGAGTCTGAAAAGGGCTTAAAGAAGACTCATGAGGTTACTTTTCTCAAGTAATCCCGATGAGATCACTTATACCAAGAGCGGGAAGCACGGTCTCCCATGCCCCCATTGGATAAACCAACCGATCAATTGTCAAGACCATGTCTTGAGAAGGAAAACATGAGTGAACAAGTTCCTTCTCAGGAGCAATTGAACATTGAGGATAAAATGCCACATAATTAACTTGTGGCAGGGTAGAGTCTACATGAACACTAGGAACATATAAAGGGGTAGCCTGAACTAACGCTAAATTAGGATGGTGATTATCAGGTGCCAGCTGGTCGATAGTGACAATGCTTCCATTATGAGGGAAATGCATCACCTGAAAGAGCATAGACACCACAACGTTCATAGCATATACATAATCACGCCCGAGAAGCATATTGAAATATAAGGGACCTTGCACCACTATAACATCAACAAGCACAATCTTCCCACCTAAAGAGATAGGCAACTGAGGAAGAACCCCAAAATATTCACTAGGGCATCTATTAAAATCCAACAACTCATGCGAAGTAGGCACAAGATCAGGAGATCCCAAGACTTTCCAAACTGAGGAGGATAAAATACTTGCAGAGGCTCCTTCATCCACAATAGATCGATAAAAAAAAATTGAATGAACTTCAAGACTTATTTGAAAATGTGTAGAAGAAGGAATATGAGGCTCAACAAGGTCATTTCAATCAAAGGAAACCATCCTAAGACTTGGAGGGGGTTTTCTCGAAGTGGGTAGAATTCCCCCTTGTTCTGAAAGTACTGAGTTGTAAATGATAAAAACATATTCAGTAGACACATCACTTACCAAGAGAGGAGTGGGATCAGTCGAATTATTCATCGACGTGACCACTTTGGTAGACTTGACACTCTCTAAGAGAAGAGTAGGATCAACCAAAGACTCCATCGGCATGACCAATTTCTCAACCACTGGTTGAATAGGCTGGGAGAAAACATGGTCTACAGGCACATCACCCCCCAAAAGAGGAGTGGGATCAGCTGAAGATTGCATCGACATGACCACTTTGTCAACCAAAGGCTAAAAGGACTACGAGGAAACCTCAGAAGACTCAGAATCAGAAGATCTTGCAGATAAGGACCACAATATTCATACCTCTGGAAAGCCAGGGCATAAATGACTAAGGTGATATCCCTTAAAAAGATTACAAGGTAACTTAGGATTATGCCCTATCCATCTAGGTTTCTCAACAGAATCAATGCCCCCAGCATGACTGGTAGTGGGTGGTTGCACATCTCCAACATGACTTGCAGAGGTTGGTGATTGGTCGATAACATGACTCGTAGAGGCTATGACTAGCAGTGATTTGAATTTTTACCCCAACATGACTTGCAGAGGCTAGGCATTGGTAGTCAACATGACTTGAATATTTTGATGACCTATCTCCAACATGACTCGCAGAGGTTAGTGATTTATTCTTCCTATTCTTCCTCTTTCTACTTCGTTTAGACTTCTGGTTACTAGTAACTTTACTTTCACCAAAGGCGAGAGAAGGAGGAGGAGAACACTTTGTTGATGAAGGAACATCAACATTATGCCCATGACATAAGGTTCTTAACTGAGAAGCATCAAGAGAATTCGGGACATTTGGAATGATACCCAACCAAACTGGTAGTCCCACATTCAACCCGAGAATGTAAAAAGTGGCCATCAAAGGGACACCAATGTTTTCGAAGAAAGGAAAAGCACAAGAATCCCCCTGCAAAGGGGTTCCTTGGTTGGTATCATCAGGAATTTTAGCCATGAATATATTATGCACAGGTTCTCCCCTTGTAGGTTCGTTTAAGTCCATAAAAGTCTCACACATTGACTCCAATGAACTAGTGTTATAAAAACAATGCCTATAGAGAGGCAACTCCATGTTTCTAAGAAGAAGACCAAAAATTTCTCATGAAAATTGGAGTGGGCGGTCGACCACCTTAGGTCAGAGACCCAAAGAAATGAATGACTAAATCACTATGGAAAACTAGGGCGCACATAGCACACACTAGAAAAATTCCTATAAGATAAATCAAGAAAACCACTATCTAGTAGGAAGAACAGTTATGCCAACCAACACTAGAGAAACTTACCGGTACAAGTGAAACTTAACACGGAAGCACACTCCATGTATACTCTGTAAAGTGTGACCCGAATTCTTCCCTAGGTACCATGGTATACCCCTACAGTCACCCGTGTAACTCCCTAGAAAATGGGAAACTAAGTTGCCAACTCGCAAGCAGTCACCAGTCGGGTATAGTCGACAGTCGGGTGGACCGCAATGAGTAGGATAACAAGTCTGAAAACTACCGAGGGTATCAAAATCAAGTGGTCCGGAAGACAACTAAGGATCTCGAATGGATTCAAGGTCCATGAAGCTCCGTAGGAAAATGAAAATGACAATATCTCATGACAGATCCTCAATATGCATTCCCCACTACGTTAGGTCTATCTTTGGAGGGGTTATCTTTGTTACCTTTCCTCACATGACCTCGTGTTTAGACCATGTGTTAGAGGGGGGTCCCAGATAACTTTCACGCCACTGGACTTTTACACTCCCTAGATCAGACTACAATGTTTGATTTAACGACGTCGAAGAGTTTCCTCTCCAACCTAATTCAAGGCCCTAACCCTAAACTAGTTGGTTGACCCTACAAACATAAAAAGTCTAGTTAATTTTAGATTTAGCGTTCCTTTTACTGGATTGATTTAATAAAAGAGGGTGCGGTAGTGCAATTGATGTTGTTAAGACTCTTATAAAAAAAGAAACTTATAAGAACACTAGAAAAGAAGGATTATCTTTCTTATTTTTCTTTTGAAATTCTTTTAAGATGAGAAGAAAACAGAACACTGTGCTAATTTCTTTTTCTTTTTCAAATAACAATGCAAAGCATATGCCAAGAAAGAAAGAGACCTAACAAGCTAAGTTTTTTTTTATATATATTTTCTTCCAATCAAAGAAGAAATAACAAAAGATTCTAAAAGAAATTAATGAATACATGATTCATGTCCTCCCCACAAGAAACTCAAATGCAACTCATTTTTCTTAAAATTCCAAGCTAAAAATAAGTTAAAAAANGCTTCCTCCTCTGCTTTCCTTCTGATCTGATCCTTTTTAATCCAAGTATTTCCTAACAAAAGTGAAAAGGGGGTGATTCTCTCAACAAACTTAATGACTTCAAATTCTTCTTCAGTTGATGTTCCATGGGTAATCATAGGTACATTAGTAACTCTTCCACATAGGGTTATCATCTTTCCTTTAAACAGACCTATCCTTCCCAATGAAGGTATCATAGCAGGTTTTCCCAAAATTTCCCAAGTGATTTCTAGCATGATATTCACATGTGTTCCCTCATCCAAGACATAGTCTATGTCGATGTCTCTTATTCTTGTTTCTATGCACTGCTTTTCTTTCAAGATCTCTGGTAAACTAAAGTCTCTATGATCATTCAATGTTTATTTCAACTATAATAACATAGTCTCTGACTCTTTTTGGTTCTCTAAGATATCCTTAGCCTTTTGACCTTCTTTATATTTTTCTAGTCTCATGTTCATCTTTTCAAATTTAGCAATCATCCTTGGGAAATCATCAACCTCATGACCAATGGCTTTACAACAAAGAAAACTAGGATCTATACCAGGGAATTCTTTTACAAGATGTCCCGGTCTTCTACAATTATAACGCATTATCAATCCTCTCTTTCTTTTAAACGATCCCCAACCTTTCCTGTACTGTGCACTGGGATCACAGTGATGGACCTGCATTCTGCAAAAATTCTTTCTAGGTTCCTGCATCCACTTATTAGTCCAAAAATTATTTCTATGCATAGGAATAACATATCTTTTACTATCTCTATCAAATTTTTTCAGATCTAATCTTTCTTCTAACCATGCCTTAGTTTTCAGACTGGGACAAAATCTATCAAACATACCTAGATTCATACTTTCGAAGCAAAAATTTCACTTATCCTACCTTTACCAGAGCACAAAGTTTTAAGATCTTACCTCTTTCTTCATATCGGGTTTCTTTCTTAGCACAGAGCTTCACAATTCAAGTAGAATACTGCACACTACAGCAACAGAACTATGCACAGATCTTTCTCTTTTCTTCAGTTCCCAATAATCATAGTTTCAAGTCCTGACAACAGAACTATTTATTGGCACAAGGATAGACCCAGGGTTCAACGCTTCAACAATGCACCAACAAAACCCTAACGACCAGACCTTTTGGCAACACCTGCGATGCAGATGAAGTCTCACCCGAGGTAGAGGCAGGGGGGGTTATAGGAATCAGGTGTCTACAACCATGCTGGGACACAGATCTGTGACTAAAATACTTGACAGAGCACTTAGCCAATAACATGCATTAGTTCTTGAACCTTATTCACATCGCAGGTCAAACCCTTATTACATATCAATGCAGTATCAATCAATATTAAGCACATCTAATCAATTAGCACATAGCATTAGATCAGATCTATCATTCACTCACATCATTAAACACTAATCTACAACATCATATGCATTCATTATACATAATATCAACAACACTAGGAAAATAATCAACATCAATAACATCGCACAAAGAACATCAACACAAGATATACGTGGTTCACCCCGGTGTGGGGCTACGTCCATCAACTTCTTCTTCATCTTCTTTATTAGTCTGAAATCTCTTACATGCATTAGTTCTTGTGCACAAAGCCACAGTGACCAACTTCGCAGTGGACAGGTGATCTACGCACAACGCACTAGATCCACCTTCCTCAAAATCAGGTCAAGGCACAGAGCCAACTCCTTGATAGCACAAAGTCAATCACAAGTAACTTGTAACTAATATTTCTTGCACAAATCCATTGGATTCCTCTTAAATCACCTAGATACTTATTTATACATTTACAAAAGAAATCCTAAACATGGGTAAACCCATGGGCCGACATCCCATAGTCGTTACATAAACCCTAAAAACCCAAAAATCCTGCAAAATGAGTGAGATCCCATGATCTTCGCTCTGCCTGGGCACTCCATATTCGACCAGCCTATCGAAGTCCCAAAATTGGTCAATACGACCAATGTTTCCCAAAAACTTGGTCAAGGGCCAACAAATACAATCATCACTTACAACCAAAGTCAGCTACTGCTCCTCGAACCTGGTTCAGGCTCCTCTTCACCAAGCTCCAAGTGCACCTCCGTGTATCTTTCTCCTCTCAACCTTCTTCTTGGGAAATGGAATGGTTTCTTGTGGAGGAAAAAGGGAAAAATGAGGAATTCTGAGGCAATTCTCACAACAAGGTTGCAAATGCTTGGGGTAAGGAGGAGATGTGAAACGGGTAGATTTTCACTATTCTTATGTCTACATGTCGAATGAGACCCCAAAACCTACTTTTATATGACAAAAGGATTGTTATTCGGTTGGGTTATGGGCTATAGGTAGTTCATTAGTTGGGAAACTACCCAATAGCTCTTAATCTCATCGAATTCCTTGCAACTTTTTAATTTTTGCAAATTTTGCAAGTATACGCGGTGTGTAGTGGTGTATCATGTGTACATGTGTGTGTTGTAGTGTTGTAGCAAGTGTATGTACGTGAGAATTATTGGTGCAGGGTGCATACATCTTCAAAAAATGAGTTTTTAAGAAGAGCAACTCAGTGATGGCTTGGAAAAAAATGCATGTAAGAGGGCCAAATGCCATGTATGCATATGTGGATTAATTTAGGGTTATAGAAGATGCCCCCTAATGTGTTAGGTTAGAAGAGCATCTGATGGCCAAAATACATTACAAAATATTTTCCAATGTACGAAACGAGTGAGCATGGGACCAGAGTTTGGGAGGTGTCATCTGCAAAAATATCAATTGTCTCTATGAGGCGGGCATACCCATGCTTGGGATGAAATAAATCATGGATGCCAATCAAATACACTGCAGATCCATGTCATATAACTATATAAAGTGTATTCGTGAGAAATACACAACGGATATACATCTCAAAATCAAAGATATACAAGTATAATATCCATCTTCAAGAAGCTAACGATGCCTGATGCCTGGAGATGAGGCCTTTAGAGATCAAGAAACAACTTTAAGATCTTCAAAACTCGGGTGGGAGTGTAATGTGAGCGTATGAATTCACTACCTAGAGGTATTCGATGGCTCATCAGGAAAAGACAAGAGGATCTCAATGATCAGGCAGAGAACTTCAGTGATTTCGAACAAGGACTTGATTGGACTTTTGGGATGGATGTGCATGAGGGAAAGAAAAAACTGCAGAAAGGCTGACTCGGGCTACGTGAAACTTCCCTTGGAAAACAACACGAAATATGATCAGACTCAGGTAGCATGACATTGACATAAGTTCACGATGCAAAAGACAATGCAAACTCTCCATGTGTTTGGAAGAGTAACCAAACAGAGGAGGACACAACTCCATGTAGCGAGAACAAGTTCCTAAGGTCATATTAGATCCCAAAGATTGTCAAAAAAATGGAAGGATGTGCTTTCTCCAAGGGTGACTCATTGTGCTTCCAAAAAAGAATATATATTTCCCGTCCCCTCTTTTTTGGGTTTTTTTTATTTTTTTGTCTTTTTCAAATTTTTAAAGAGCTTGAAAAAGAATAAAAGAATACTACGTTACAAAGGAGGAACGAGTGTCGCAATCATACTAGTTCCAAGTGCAAGGAACACACTAATTATTATAGCAAGGAGACATGTGCAGGAAAAGGACACTCGACAAAAATTCCTCCATGGGTCAAGGTGTCAGGTCGCAGAGGCAAAGTGCTACAAGGCTTGCGTATAAGGCATGCTTCAAAGGTTCAGTTGAGATCAACATGGAGCCCAAATTAGTCCAAAGACGCAGAGATGAAAATGTGATTAGAAAGACACAATGAAACCCCCTTCAATGTAATTTTAACGAGCCCAGAGAAGGTAAGCTCGGTAGTTTTTTTCATTTTTATAGAGTCTGAAAAAATGTAAAAGAAGACTCCACTGGGGTACCTTTTTCGAAAATTGTCTAGTTGGTTCATAAAAGGGATAAACTTGCACCGAAAAGACATCTATTCAAAGACATTTTAACGAGTGTGACAAAGACAAGGTCACTCAACAATCCTTTCAATTTTAAGGATTCTGAAAAGAGCTTAACTATGGACTCACTTCCTTTTACTAGATTTTGTCTCCTTAGCCTGAAAAATTATAAATTTTATTGAGGAGAACTCTCCCGGTGAGACTAATCTCCCAAGGTGTACCTTTTTCCTCCCTAATCTATAGGCTGGAAAAAGGGGTAAAATCATGCCAGTACATGTTCTTTTGGACCAATTTAACGAGTGTGAAGGAACAAGGCCACTTGACGATCTTTTCAATTTTAAGGAGTTTAAAAAGATCTTAACTTTGCATTCCGTGGGCGATGTTCTTTTGGACCAATTTAACGAGTGTGAAGGAAAAAGGTCACTCGACGATATTTTCAATTTTAGGGAGTCTAAAAAGAGCTTAACTATGAACTTCGTGGGGGTTCCTTTTTCGTAAGTAATCTCCAAGGCCCAAAAAAGGTGATAAACCAAAACCAAGGAGAATGTTCCTTTTTCATAAATTTAGTCCCTCAGGCCCAAAAAAGGGTTAAACTTATACCTGAGAATAATCTTCTAGGAAACCGAAGTTCCTAGAGTATACCTTTGTTCGTAAAATTAACCACCCAGACCGAAAAATGGGTAAACTACCGTCGGACAGACGTGCCTTCAAGTTTTAGTTTGGCGAGCGTAAAGGGAAACAAGATCACTCGACAATATTTTCATGTTTAAAGAGTCTGAAAAGGGCTTAAAGAAGACTCATGAGGTTACTTTTCTCAAGTAATCCCGATGAGATCACTTATACCAAGAGCGGGAAGCACGGTCTCCCATGCCCCCATTGGATAAACCAACCGATCAATTGTCAAGACCATGTCTTGAGAAGGAAAACATGAGTGAACAAGTTCCTTCTCAGGAGCAATTGAACATTGAGGATAAAATGCCACATAATTAACTTGTGGCAGGGTAGAGTCTACATGAACACTAGGAACATATAAAGGGGTAGCCTGAACTAACGCTAAATTAGGATGGTGATTATCAGGTGCCAGCTGGTCGATAGTGACAATGCTTCCATTATGAGGGAAATGCATCACCTGAAAGAGCATAGACACCACAACGTTCATAGCATATACATAATCACGCCCGAGAAGCATATTGAAATATAAGGGACCTTGCACCACTATAACATCAACAAGCACAATCTTCCCACCTAAAGAGATAGGCAACTGAGGAAGAACCCCAAAATATTCACTAGGGCATCTATTAAAATCCAACAACTCATGCGAAGTAGGCACAAGATCAGGAGATCCCAAGACTTTCCAAACTGAGGAGGATAAAATACTTGCAGAGGCTCCTTCATCCACAATAGATCGATAAAAAAAAATTGAATGAACTTCAAGACTTATTTGAAAATGTGTAGAAGAAGGAATATGAGGCTCAACAAGGTCATTTCAATCAAAGGAAACCATCCTAAGACTTGGAGGGGGTTTTCTCGAAGTGGGTAGAATTCCCCCTTGTTCTGAAAGTACTGAGTTGTAAATGATAAAAACATATTCAGTAGACACATCACTTACCAAGAGAGGAGTGGGATCAGTCGAATTATTCATCGACGTGACCACTTTGGTAGACTTGACACTCTCTAAGAGAAGAGTAGGATCAACCAAAGACTCCATCGGCATGACCAATTTCTCAACCACTGGTTGAATAGGCTGGGAGAAAACATGGTCTACAGGCACATCACCCCCCAAAAGAGGAGTGGGATCAGCTGAAGATTGCATCGACATGACCACTTTGTCAACCAAAGGCTAAAAGGACTACGAGGAAACCTCAGAAGACTCAGAATCAGAAGATCTTGCAGATAAGGACCACAATATTCATACCTCTGGAAAGCCAGGGCATAAATGACTAAGGTGATATCCCTTAAAAAGATTACAAGGTAACTTAGGATTATGCCCTATCCATCTAGGTTTCTCAACAGAATCAATGCCCCCAGCATGACTGGTAGTGGGTGGTTGCACATCTCCAACATGACTTGCAGAGGTTGGTGATTGGTCGATAACATGACTCGTAGAGGCTATGACTAGCAGTGATTTGAATTTTTACCCCAACATGACTTGCAGAGGCTAGGCATTGGTAGTCAACATGACTTGAATATTTTGATGACCTATCTCCAACATGACTCGCAGAGGTTAGTGATTTATTCTTCCTATTCTTCCTCTTTCTACTTCGTTTAGACTTCTGGTTACTAGTAACTTTACTTTCACCAAAGGCGAGAGAAGGAGGAGGAGAACACTTTGTTGATGAAGGAACATCAACATTATGCCCATGACATAAGGTTCTTAACTGAGAAGCATCAAGAGAATTCGGGACATTTGGAATGATACCCAACCAAACTGGTAGTCCCACATTCAACCCGAGAATGTAAAAAGTGGCCATCAAAGGGACACCAATGTTTTCGAAGAAAGGAAAAGCACAAGAATCCCCCTGCAAAGGGGTTCCTTGGTTGGTATCATCAGGAATTTTAGCCATGAATATATTATGCACAGGTTCTCCCCTTGTAGGTTCGTTTAAGTCCATAAAAGTCTCACACATTGACTCCAATGAACTAGTGTTATAAAAACAATGCCTATAGAGAGGCAACTCCATGTTTCTAAGAAGAAGACCAAAAATTTCTCATGAAAATTGGAGTGGGCGGTCGACCACCTTAGGTCAGAGACCCAAAGAAATGAATGACTAAATCACTATGGAAAACTAGGGCGCACATAGCACACACTAGAAAAATTCCTATAAGATAAATCAAGAAAACCACTATCTAGTAGGAAGAACAGTTATGCCAACCAACACTAGAGAAACTTACCGGTACAAGTGAAACTTAACACGGAAGCACACTCCATGTATACTCTGTAAAGTGTGACCCGAATTCTTCCCTAGGTACCATGGTATACCCCTACAGTCACCCGTGTAACTCCCTAGAAAATGGGAAACTAAGTTGCCAACTCGCAAGCAGTCACCAGTCGGGTATAGTCGACAGTCGGGTGGACCGCAATGAGTAGGATAACAAGTCTGAAAACTACCGAGGGTATCAAAATCAAGTGGTCCGGAAGACAACTAAGGATCTCGAATGGATTCAAGGTCCATGAAGCTCCGTAGGAAAATGAAAATGACAATATCTCATGACAGATCCTCAATATGCATTCCCCACTACGTTAGGTCTATCTTTGGAGGGGTTATCTTTGTTACCTTTCCTCACATGACCTCGTGTTTAGACCATGTGTTAGAGGGGGGTCCCAGATAACTTTCACGCCACTGGACTTTTACACTCCCTAGATCAGACTACAATGTTTGATTTAACGACGTCGAAGAGTTTCCTCTCCAACCTAATTCAAGGCCCTAACCCTAAACTAGTTGGTTGACCCTACAAACATAAAAAGTCTAGTTAATTTTAGATTTAGCGTTCCTTTTACTGGATTGATTTAATAAAAGAGGGTGCGGTAGTGCAATTGATGTTGTTAAGACTCTTATAAAAAAAGAAACTTATAAGAACACTAGAAAAGAAGGATTATCTTTCTTATTTTTCTTTTGAAATTCTTTTAAGATGAGAAGAAAACAGAACACTGTGCTAATTTCTTTTTCTTTTTCAAATAACAATGCAAAGCATATGCCAAGAAAGAAAGAGACCTAACAAGCTAAGTTTTTTTTTATATATATTTTCTTCCAATCAAAGAAGAAATAACAAAAGATTCTAAAAGAAATTAATGAATACATGATTCATGTCCTCCCCACAAGAAACTCAAATGCAACTCATTTTTCTTAAAATTCCAAGCTAAAAATAAGTTAAAAAATCTAGGAAGCATAAGAAACTAAAAAAGAGAAGTAAACTGAAATCTAACCCAAGATATGGCTGTAAAAACAGAGTCTATGAACTATGTCAAGAAACCCCGAGAAGTATAAACCTCAATCAGGAAAGAGGTTCGCTACCTCTTTTTTTAAAAAACAGTTTCTTAAACCATGTACGCTATTGTTGTTTCAGCAGCCTGCATATGTATGCGGGTTGTTTACTAGACAAGACGCGTATGTACATGGGCTTACCCATTGTAGGGCGTGTACACCTCTGCAAATTGTTAAAAAATGAAATAAGACAGACTGACTGACAAAGTAGGGAGAACTGGTATGGAACCAATAGGTGACCAGAATCCCTTAAAAGACTCAGTGTAATCAATAGAAACTTGAAAGGTACAAAAACCAATCAAACACCCATAAAATCCCTTGAAACCCTAGAGACTTCCCTAGTAACTTCCCTAGTATGGTCGTCAGTTCTGCTAGCAGGAAAACCCCCCTATGGATACACTAGGATTTACAATGTAGGCAGATCAACAATCGTTTAAAAGTATCATACTTCTCTAACTACCCCAAACATACCCCAGACTTATGCAAGAAAAATAAAATGAGAAGGATCAGGTAATTGTACCTTTACTCCACGCTCGACGACGATCCTCTCGCTCTTAGTTGCTTCGTTGACTACAAACCTACTCCCAAGGCTGGCCTGCATTCAAAGACAAACAAATAGAAAGCTACAAGCATACATTTCATACATAAATAAGGGTTATATGTTAGTGTTTGCACTCTTTTCGCCGATGTGTGAGCAAAAAGTGAGTGCTTACATGCCTAGTTGGGCTCTGCTAGTCATGACAGTTGTATGGTAAAAGGTTAGAAAGAAAACAATAGAGCTATTAACAAGAATTAAACAAAAACTAAATACAAACATGAGCATGGAAATAAAAGCAAAGACAAATGAAAGTGGACTAATGTCACCAATAGATAGGCTGATCTGATTAGTGAAATCCAGAGGTACACAAAGGGGAAAGGGGACTTGGGTCCCTTCCTTCTCCAATGGAAGG
>JZKD02S0455446.1:4771-17471 GCA_000966675.3 Picea glauca
GATATTAATCGCTTTGTAAGTAGATTTCACGGGAATAAAATGTGTAGACTTAGTTAGCTTATCAATCACTACAATAATTGAATCATTTTGTCTTTGAATCTTAGGAAAACCTATAACGAAGTCCATTGAAATAATTTCTCATTTTCATTCTGTTATAGGTAGAGGTTGTAAAAGACGTGCCAGATGTTGATGCTCAGTCTTTACATGTTGACAATATAAACATTTAGACAAGTATTCAATTGTTTCATGTTTCATATTAGGCCAATAAAACTGTTTTCTTAAAGCTGTTATCATTTTCTGGTATCCTGGATGACCATAATGTGGATTTTTATGTAGCTAATTAAGAATAATCATCTTCAATTCAGTAGAATTAGGTACATATAACCAATTTTTAAACCTTAACAATCCATTTTTATCTATATTGTAATCTATACTGTGCAAATTTCCCTCACTTTTCTACAATTGATATGTTGTTTTGATGTATTTTACATCATTTCTACTTGCATATTTTATCCTGTCCTCAATATCATTTTCTACTTTGCTGATAATTACTTCATATAACTCATTATTTCTTCGAATTAGTGCATCTGCAACTTTATTTTCTTTTCCTTTGATGTGTCGTACTTAAAAAGTGAACTCTCTTAGAAAGGACAACCACCTTGCATGTCTTGCATTGAGATCCTGTTGGTTGAACACATGTTTCACACCACTATTTTTTGTTAGTAATAGAAATTTTCTTTCGATTAAATAATTCCACCACATTTTGAATTTATGAATTACAACTGCTAATTCTAGATCATGAGTTACATAGTTTCTTTCATGTTCCTTTAATTTGTGTGATTCATAACACATGACGTGTCCATCCTGTGTTATTACTCCTCCTAATCCTTATTTACATTCATCCACACAAACTGTGAAATATTTATATGGGTCTACCACCTTAATTATTGGCACTATAGTTAATATCCCTTTCAATTTATCAAAACTGTCTTGGCATTTTTTAGACCAATTAAATGTCGTCCGCTTTTTCTGCAAAGATGTAATAGGATAGGTGATTTTGTAAAACTCTTCGATAAACCTTTGGTAATAACTGGTAATTCCCAATGATCTTATATATTCTATGCCTTTAGGAATAGGTCACTGCATAATGACTCTAATAATTTCATGGTCTACTGCAATACCATCTTTCGATATTACATGCCCTAACTAATGTATCTTCCTTTGGTAAAATTTTCATTTGTCGATCTTAGCATATAGTTTATATTCTTTTAAAGTATGTAACACTATTTTCAAATGTTTTTCATGTTCTTCTTCAGTTTTTGAATAGATTAGTATATCATCGATAAATATCAGTACAAATTTATCCAAATATTGGTTGAATATACTATTCATCAAGATCATAAAAGTTGTTGGTGCATTAGTAAGTCCAAATAGATTCACTACAAATTCATAATGTCCATAACGTGTTCTAAATGATGTTTTGTTTACGTCTTCGTCCTTTATCCTGATTTGATGATAACTAGATCTGAAGTCTATCTTAGAGAATATTTTTTCTCCTCCAACCTGGTCAAAGAGATCATTGATCCTAGGTAAAGGGTATTTGTTTTTAATCATAATTTTATTCAATTGAAGATAAACAATACACAATCTTATCATTCCATCTTTCTTTTTAACAAATAAAACTAGTGCTCCCCATGGTGAAACACTTGGTCTGATGTATTCATTATCTAACAATTCCTGTAATTGAATTTTCAGTTTTGTTAGCTTAGGAACACTCATTCTACAAGGTTCCTTTGATAATGGAGAAGATCTAGGTAGCATATCAATAGAGAAATATACTTCTCTCCATGGAGGTAGTTCTGGTATCTCTTCTATGAATACATCTTTAAATCCCTGAAGAACTGCAAAGTATTCCAAACTTGGTTTGCTTTCTCTTTCCAAAATATTAGTTACTTGAATAGCATACACTTTGAAACCCTTATTAATACATTTCATGAATTTCATTGTTGATATTGTCTAATAGAAACTGGTTTTTTGATTCCTTGTATTTTTATCGCTGTATTATTTTCATCCTTGTACACAGATGACTTTTCATAATAGTTTAGTATCACTTTATGCCTTTCTAATTAGTCCATTCCAATAATTATTTCATACGACCCTAAAGGTAACACATTCATATTTAACTTTGTATTCTGACCACTTATACTTAGTTCACAATCATAAACAAATTCTATTACCTTTCGTTTTGTCCCTGTTGCTAATTGTACTAACCATGATTTAGCATGTTTTACCTTCTTTAGTTTGTTTGAATATACTAAAGTTGGGGTAATATATCTTTTTGAGACCTAAGTCTACACCTCCTTCCCTCCTCTCTCATTTTCTGTTGGTTAAAGTTGGTCCATCAGTTCTGAGTAACTCTTTAATATCATTACATCTCTTAATTGATTTTTTTTTGCACCATATTGTGGTTTTCTTGACGGGTGATTGCATGCCATTGATTTGGTTTTAAATACTTGTCATCAATTTTTTCATAGGTTGATCTCCTGGTAGGTATAACACAATTTTTTATGTAGAACATATTTGATTGCAAGAATGAGGCTATTCTTGCAAATGAGGATTGGTGCGCTAATTTTTAAATGTTTATAATTTAATATGTTATTTTGAATTTTTCAACCATTTGAAATACACCTACATAGGTGCGTGATCATGGACCAATGCTCCCACACTATATTACACTCAATTTCATCATAGCACAATAACATTTATGAGTGTGAGAATTGTACTAGTTCATCATGGCCATTACAACCCGAACGAAGGATTAACTGCACATGGGAATTGGTTTAGATGTGAAGGAATATTCCTTCATTGCATTATCACCATCATATCTACTCTGCCCAACATGGTTCATCCTCAAGAAACATGGAAATTGAAGAGAACTGAGCCACAAGGAATCGAATTGTTCAAAGCCATACCCGAAGTTAAGGACATATTTGTAAAATATGAGTGGTATGATTTACTATGTACATTTCAAGGGCACCACATAGGATTGGTTATGCTCTTCATGCATACGTTTGATGGCTTCCAGACCATGCTGGGATATACTTGGATTCATGTTACATAACATTTTATTGGAGCAACTTCCACCCTCCCTGTCTGTGGGGAACGATTGTTCAAGAATGGCAAGTTGCCTCCCAATCTCCGCCACAAGTTCCTAGTCCCTAAGCACCAAGATGCCATCTAGAGCCAAGGAATTCTCGTGGCATGGATACATGAATAATGAAAAGGGGCCTTAACATCATTACAAAGATATATCACAAGTGAGGGTCGATTCAACGTTATTCACTACTATCACCTTCATTTTCTTATTCACTTAAGTGAAGACAATGAGCTTAACTTACCATACCACCTGCTTAAGAGTATAACCAAAATGGCCAAGAGGGTTTGAGGTCACCCTAAATCTGCCCACATAAGTATGTACCATTAGGGTTTGATTAAATTGTTGGTAAATTCCGCTCTGTGTTAGGGTCCTAACCCCTCACGTAGGTAGAATAATATATTTCCATGTAATAAAGGTCAATATTAATAAGGCCTAGCAATAAGGAAGAATAAGTCCAATGTAAGAAGACCTAATAGAATATTTCTCTTTTAGAAGGATCATCCTCTAGATGGTTCTTTTGATAGACATATTTAGTATAAATAGGAGTCGAGGGCATGTGAACTTTTGTCTTGTATATTATTGTAATAGATCTCTTCTCTACTAGAGGTTGACCCCTCGAAGAGGCAAGTGAACATTGCCCTCAGTAATCAAAGTGCTCTTCCTAGTATTATTTTGATATTATTGTGGTGTTGTTTTAGTTATAATGTTGTTCATCTACCATTTCTAGCTATTTATTTCTGTTATGCATACTTTTTATATCTGAAATATTACAAGTGGTATCAGAGCACCTTCCTCGGCAGAAAATTGTGGGTTAATTTTTTTTCAGGGTAGAGACATATTTCAACATCTTTAATCTATAGAGATATTTCATTACGTGCATAAACCCATGGTAGAGGATTCATACATGTAGGAAATACAAGTGGTACTTACGAGAACATCTATTGGTCACCCTTGTAACCCTTGTTGGTACCCCTTTGAGTGGTAGCGCATCAGACAACACCTGTATACAAATCAACCTAGTTCTCTTGAAGCCCTCCATAGATAAACCGATCAGTTTTCTCACTGCTATAGTGCCACCGAGAAGAACACTCGATAAGATAATCTCTAGTACCTTGGTAGTTGGGTAGTATGGCTAAGGGCACAGTCTATCCTCCTTAGTTGGTGCCCTAAGATATTGGGCCGAGTACTACTATTGGACCCTGCATGTATATTAGAGAGCTATAACACAAGGAAAAACCTTGTTTCAAGAACCCTTTAATACCTAACCCTTGGGACGAAAACAAAAACAAAACAAACAATATCTATTGTGGTACAACTGTGTCTCTTCTCCCTTATCGCAGTCATACCTATCATTTTTCAGCAAATTGTTTTTTCTTGTGGACCTGACCCCCTTCCAAAACCCTTATTTGGGATTTACCCCATTGGATTCAACTTGTCACCATGATCATTGTGATACACTTCACCCATAACCCATTTTTTGTGTGGTCCCACCCACCCCTTTTCATGTTCCCTCGTCATCATGGCCCATAGCCAAGACTTGGAATCTCACTTCACTACCTTGCACCATAATTTCACAGAAACCCAACAAGAAGTATGACAACTCAGTCCTAATATTTCCACCATCAATCAAAATATGCATTCCTCCATTGTCACCTCAATCATGTAACTCAAACAAGACCTCAAACAAGAAATTACTACCCAGCTTCAATTTTTCACTATGATGATCTATGCTAATTCTCATATCCATGCATATCTTCCCTTATCTCACCCACCTTAGCATACCGAAGGTGAAACTTCCTCTCATTCCCATAATTTTCATCCCCGTCACTTTTAGTGTGACCTACACCTTCCACGTGTGGATGTGACTAAATTTGACGGATCTACTCCCACTGGTTGGGTAACTCAATGGAACATTATTTCTCTTTGTATGGAATTATAGGTGAGTTGGCCAAACTCTGGTATGGTTTTCTCCATCTAGATCAAGAACGTTGGCAATGGTAGCCATGGAGAAAAAATGCCCGCCAAGGGTATGTGGTTTGGACACACTTTGTGGCAGCTATTTATGAACGATTTGACACTAACACCAATCATTTAGTCCATTTGACAAAGTGGAAACAATATGGCATAGTGGAAGACTTTATAGTTTCTTTTGAGCGACTACATTTTCGTACAGAGGGCATTTCTGATGGTTTTTTCAAGGAATGTTTTATCAGTGGCGTCAAGGATGAGATTAATGATCATGTTCTCATGGATTGGCCTTAGAGTTGGGTGGATGATACTAAAAGAGATAAGGAATCACAACAGGTTGTCTCTTCTCAAAACCGAAAACCTGCCTTTATTCCTTGCACTAAACTAGTAACTCCCACTCCTCATTCTACTCAACTAAAGATCCATAAATTGACCAGGGTTGAAATGGATGAACTCCAACTCAAAGCCCTTTATTATAATTGTGATTAAAAATATTTTCTAGGACACAAGTGTAAGGAACACAATATTTTTATGGCCATCTCAGCATATGTTTCTGAAGAGGATGTTGAGGCCCCCCTTCTGTCAGTGTCACCTGAACCCAATGACATAACCCCCACCTCAGAACCTCCCGAAGTAGAACCAATCATTTCCCTAAATTATCTCACTCTCTTCTCTACTCCCCAAAAAATCAACCTAATTGGTTACATCAATCATAGGAAGGTCATCATTCTTTTTGATAGTGGAAGCACCCATAATTTTATTCATCGCCACATTGCCCAAGAAAATAATTTCTATATCCGTGCAGTCAATAATTTTCAAATCATAATTGGTAATGGAGGGTCCATGGAATGTGGAGGGAATTATGAAAATGTGTGTCTCCAAATTGGTGGATACCACCTGAAATATCATATGTTTTCTATTGACATGGGCAGTTGTGACATTGTGTTTGGTGCAGAATGGATAAGGATTTTGGGTCCCATTCTCATGAATTTTAAGGAATTAACCATGCAATTCGACTAGGAGGGCCAACAATATAATTTCCAAGGCATAATCATCAGTTCCCCGAAGATCATTAGCTCCCATAGCATGGAAAATATTCTAAAAAAAGGTCATTCTAGCATTATTTCCCAACTCCATGTCGTACAAGAAACTGATACGCCCATTGTGCCGCATGACCTCCAATCCATCCTCTCTAAACATCAAGTGATTTTTTCCACTCCCCAGGGACATCCTACCTCCAGTGTTGTTGATGGTAATTTTATTCCCATTGTCCTATGAAGCCTTCCTCCCAATATCCATCCCTATTGTCACCCCTTTTCCAAAAAAAATGAAATTGAGAAAATTGTTCAAGACCTCCTCAACATAGGTGTTATCCACCCTAATACAAGCCCCTACTCTTCACATGTGGTCATGGTCCTTAAGAAATAAGTTTCTTGTTACATGTTTCCTGACTTTCGTGCCCTCAAAAAACTCTCCATTAAAGACAAATTTCCCATTCTTGTCAATGATGACCTCTTGGATGAATTGAGTGGCACCCATTTCTTTACTAAACTTGATCTTTTTTATGTCTCCCATCAGATCCATATGAAAGAGGAAAACATTCCTAAGACTACATTTAGAAATCATGAGGGCCACTATGAGTTTTGGTCATGCCCTTTGGCTTGTGTGATGCTCCCTTCAGTTGCCAAAGCCTCATAAATCATGTCTTTCATCCTTTTATCCATCATTTTTTCTTAGTTTTCTTTGATTATATCCTCATATATAGTAAAACCCAGACATCCCATCTTTTTCATGTGGATCGAGTTCTCCATCTACTCTCTCAACACCAAATTTTCCTAGAAAAATCTAAATGTGCTTTTGGTGCCTCAAAAGTTGAGTACTTGGGTCATATTGTTGGCATGGTTGGTGTTAGGGTGGATCCTAAAAGTATTGAAGCTATGGAAGATTGGCCTCACCCAAAGACTCTCAAGAGATTGCGTGAATTTCTGGATTTAACAAGTTATTATTACAATTTTGTTAAGATTTATGGAAATATTGTGGCACCTCTCAATGCACTCCTTAAAAATAAGTCTTTCACTTGGACTCCAACAACTACTCAGGATTTTCAAACCTTGAACATGGCCATGTGAACCACTCCAGTCTTGGTCCTTCTTGATTTCACAAAGACCTTTGTCCTAGAATGTGATTCTTTCGGGAAAGGAATTGGTGTTGTCCTTATGCAAGAGGGTCAACCTTTGGCCTTGACACACAAAAACTTGTCTGAGTGCAGTTTGGGAAAATCAATCTATGAAACGGAAATGTTTTCTATTTTTCATGTGGTGGATCTTTGGTGCCCTTATATATTGGGGAAATTCTTCCAAATTAAGACGGATCATCAAAGCCTCAAGTATTTTCTGGAACAACGCCTTTCCTCCACAGAGAAACAAAAATGGGTGATCAAGCTCTTTGGATATGATTACGAGATAATTTACAAGAAAGGCAAAGACAATGTGGTTGTTGATTTACTTCCCATAAAATATGAAGATGAAGGGTCCATTTTCTCTCTCTCCTTCATTGTACCAGATTGGCTCCAAGATGTTCACCAAGAATGACTACACAATCCAAAAAGTTCACATCTGATACAATAATTGTAGTCCAATTATCGAGTTTCCCCAGGGTACTCTTAGATCAATGATGAGGTTCGATACAAAGGTTGTTTGTATTTANACCAACTACCATTCTCTAGCAATTTCCCCATCTCAAGCCTTGAGGACAAGGCTATTTTTAGGGGGGAGGACATGTTAGGGGGATAATCCCTCACATAGGTAGAATAATATATTTCCATGCAATAAAGGTCAATATTAATAATGCCTATAAATAAGGAAGAATAAGTCCAATGTAAGAAGACCTAATAGAAGCTTCCGCTTCTAGAAGGATATTCCTCTAGATGGTTCTTTTGATAGACATATTTAGTATAATTAGGAGTCAAGGGTATGAGAACTTTTGTCAAGGATATTATTGTAATAGAGATCTTCTCTACTGGAGTTTGCCCCCTCGAAGAGGAAAGTGAACATTGCTCTCAGTAATCAAATAGCTCTTCCTGGTATTATTTTGGTATTATTCTGGTGCTTTTCTGGTTATATTGTTGTTCATATTCCATTTCTAGCTATTTATTTTTGTTCTACATACCTTTTATATCTGGAATATTACACTCTAGAGGAACTGGAAATGCCCTAGGACTATTTCTTGAAGTCCGTGGGATTAAAATAATAGGAGAAGGTCCCCGATCCACAAGACAAAGGTGATGCAGTTGAGTAGGTTATGGTTTCTTTAGAGCCTATGAGCTCGATTAAACCTATCCAAACCATAGTGAGCAAAGGGAAAGGCCCTAAAACAAGAAATACACCCCCTAAAACAAAAGGGCCAGAAACCCCCATGGAGGATTTCCCCCGCATGAAATTGAGGTCGTTTACAAGAAATRGGAAAGAAAACAAGAGTGGAAAATATGCCAACGTTCACCCACCTGCACTAGATATGMAAAAATATCTTTGTCGTCCAACCACCAAGAGGAATACTATAAAACYCYCATCAAGCAACAACCTAATAATCTCATGACTCRAATGAGGGGGAAAATAAGACATGGTTTGCATAGCAAGGAAGTAACTAAAGAGAAGKAAGTATCATGTAGAAGMTCCACCTAAAACATATCCTCCCTCCAGATAGRATGAGAAAAGTAGGGGCGAGCAAAACTTTGAATTTCCAAGAAAAACTAAGAAAAAAACTAGAATTACGAATCATTTGAGGCTGAACTCCAAAGATCTATTGAAACCATCACTAAAGGAGCCCCAATGAATTATTATCGAGGATGATGACAGTACTAAATTCAAAAGCATGGAGGAAATGGTAGTAAATGTGTTAAAGGGTATGACAACGAAAAGTGAAAATTCAAATTCTAGTGAGAAGGAGACTACATAAACACCATTTTTGATAGTGAAGAAGGAGTATCCTTTAGATTCCATTCAACAGGGAATACAATATTATGGATTTGATCCCGACAAAGACTCTCTTGGAACCTTGCTACATGCAAGGGATCCATGTCACAATTTGCAAGAAATTAAACCAAAAGTTGAAGGTGACACTGTGAGAGTCTAGGGTTCCACCAAAGGAACTAAAGGGAAAGAGACTGAAGTTGTACACATTTATAATATGATAGCTTGGAGCAGAGGACTGGATGACCAAAAAAAGTTTAGCACAGAGCTAGAAATGAAGAAGAAACAGGTCAATGTCAAAATAGAGAAGGTTTATGGTATCCAACAGGTGCATAAACTGAAGTTGGAATTCCATACCTTGCAACACCATAATTAGGAATGGGATAAATTGTACTCCAAGTTGCAGAAGAAATATCAATTACTTTAGAAGAAGTACCATAAGACTTACTACTTTCTAAAGGAGATATTTTGAAGAAGTTTCCAACACACCTAGTTATCTCCCAGTGGCCTCTAGTAGCGCACATGTACATCTGTACTCAATACAAAGTTCAATTCAGTCACTCCCAGTTATTTTTGTCAGAGTTTTGTTTACTCCAACGCATGCATCACCCTATTTTTATTAGTAGTAGCAGTTTTTGGTTTTTTAATTACAATAAGTTTTTAGATTAAAGCATAATAAGTGGTTTTTTATGTGTGATAAGAACCACTCATTTTTTATTAAGTCAAGCTCAAAGTATACATTAATATACTCCAACAATGTTTTAGTTAAGTTAATAAATTGTTTTACAACTGATGGTGTAGATTTAATCCTGAGTTCCAGATGGATGAGAGCCTCTACAATTTTGATAAATATGCATGTTTTGTATGTTTTGAGGGTTCAATTTTTGGGAAGAATATTAATACATCAAACTGGTTGAAACACTTCTATTTCATGGATTAAAACTCTCTACCTCATGAATATACTCTTGATGACAGTGTGTTTTGTCCAAATATTCATGTGTTTTTATCTTATCTTGAATGTAGTTTTTGATTTATGCGAAGTACATTTCATTTCCTTCAACTATTGTATAACTTGTCTTTACTAATATGGAACCTGTAAAAAAAATATGCTTTAGTGAATATTTGTTTCTATTTYAACCTGTGGGAGTAATTTTGTTTTTTATACATGTTTAACGCCTTGAAAGAATATTTTAAKTATTAAACTTCTTGCAACAGATTATTCATTGAATGTTGTGTTTTTTCCATGTGTTCTATCCTTTATTATCTCACTTGTCTATCATTTTTGTGCCACCACCTAAGGAGAACCCTCCTCCAAATCCGTTTTCCAACCCAACCATGTTCTTTTCTTGGTAGACCAACACTCCAACTAACCAACAAAATCAAATAATAAAAAAACTAACCATTCCAAACTTGAGGTGGCCTAGCTCTACCCTTTAGCAGTCAAATGTAGACTTTAGGACCAACATAGCTTAAGATAGCTCTTGGGTCAATTAGTATAGATACATTGTTGTTGTGAATTTTACATTCAACTTCCACAATAGTGGATTGATGATATGTGTGTCTCCCATCCAACGATGCATTGATTTTGTGAATGTTTCTTCCAACATCTCCAATTGTTGAAGCTTCTTGTAGATTGTGGAATGAGTTTTTAATTGATGGGTTTAAGCATGGAAAATTTATCCGTAGATGGGGTTCTCCACACTCACAACATTTCAACGGTTCTCTAGGACTGCCCACTATCTTCTTGAATCCCAAATTAACTTGTTTATTTCCCCCCTGAGCATGTTATGTGCTAGAGGGATAGTCCTTCCTTTGGAATCCTTTAGTCATTTTATGTTGAGGGGCTGGTTGGAAACCTTTCTTCCATTGATTCAATTTATCCTGCTTCTTATCTTTCCATGCTTTAGTAGTTTCAGATGGCTTTTTATACTATTCATAACATATTATGTCCTTTCTAAATACCTCATTAAAATATTTAGGATTATCAAATTCAATTATGTCTTTATAAGATTGTCATAGACAACTCAAGAACCTTTGAATATTTACTTTATCTTATTTTATATAAGGCACAAACCTCAATAGATATAGAAATTTATTAATTAGATCATCCATATGCATTTTTTGTTGTCACAATTCATAAAATTCTTTAGTTTTTCTTTCATAATAACTTTCTGATAGGTATTGTTTTTTTTAAATGTTTTTTGAATTCTAACCATTCCATCCTTTTTTCTTTCAATCCTTAAGCTAACTTCATGTCTTTCCACCAGATACCAGCCTTCCCTTTTAAATTATAAATGGGCATTCTAACCTTCATATTACTAAAATAATTAGAAATATGAAATTATTTGTTTATGTCTAGTAGCTAGGATTCAATTTCTTCACCAGTCTTTTATTCTCCATCAAAGGTGAAGGGCTTTATATTTTTGAATTCACCTTCCAAGTGATTGAATTTTTGTTTCTCTCCTGTAGATGCCTTGTTTTCTGTCAGGCGTGTGTCGTTAAAAGAGTTGTTTTCTCTTTCTATTTCATGACTAGAATTATTTGGGGACTTTTTATTGACCTCCTCTTCCATATTGTTATTCCTTGGACTCTTATTTGTTGCTATATTACATAAAAAAATTCCATTAGTTTCCTATTGATATTCCTGAGATTTCTTTAACTTTTCATTATCAGCTTTAAACACCTGCATTTCCACAATGATATTCCTCTTCATTTCTGATGCTTGGGTGGTTTAACTTCCTTCACTTAGATGTTCTGGGTTTCTAGGAAGATCTTGATTTTTGTTCCTCCCTAGTCTATATCCTTCTCCATTATGTGCTAACATTTTTTACAAAAGACAATTTGGACCTAGTTTGTTTGTAACAATATCTATTATTTGTTAGATTTTTCCCTTAACAAAATAACTTTCTGGTGTTTATCTTAGGCCTAAGTGTTGTAACCAACAACTATGATACCATATGTAACAAACACAAAATTATTCCATAGTTTTTTTTGTTTTTTTTTTTTAAATTTATTCTTAAGGGTAAGCTCTTTATCAATTTTGGACTTAGTAGAATTTAAATAATGAGTTTCTCAAAGGATTTACTACAAAGTTATCAAAAAAACAAAAAAAAAAACTTATTATTGTTCCCTTAAAACACTATATATATATATATATATATAATTTATGAGCATTGGTTATTGTAACACCCCAAGTTTTGAGCCCCATATTAAATAATGTATTTTGTTAATTGTCAAGAGGGCAGAGGGCCCAAACAATTAAAAGAGGCCATTGTGCCTAAGAAATGTAATGTTTTCATCATTATTAATAATAAACACATCATTGGCTGCTAGATGAACAAGGAATAGAGTTATAGGGGGCTATGATTCCATAAGATAGGGGTATTGAGGGGTTAAATGTTTATTTCCTATTTTAATTACCTTTTTTCTAAGGGAGTGGATTAGTTACGTGAGATTATTGGGGGAGTCCAGGAGGTTCTTGATTACCCATGAAATACTTAAACATGCCCCTGGTCTGTTGTGGGGTTCACTCATTCATTCATTCACTTTCTAACTAGTTCATTTGTTCACTCACTTTCCCACTTGTTATTTCATTCCATTCTTACCT
>JZKD02S0455457.1:8542-30359 GCA_000966675.3 Picea glauca
TTTTTCCTAGGTTGTTGTTTCTTAATGTAATCAAGGATTCTTCTGATAATTATTTCCTTTTGAATCTTAAACTCTGCAATAGATAGATTGCTTTTACTGTAATTCAGAGTAGAACTTCAGTCTGTTCAAAGCAAGGTATGATTAGTGTAACTTTTACTACAACTTTGGATTGCTTTTGAGATTGAGCATATACAGTTTGTGATTGCCTTTGAAATAAACTGACTTCCCTGGGTTGACAATTTATTTAACACTTGATTGTTTTAATTAATAAGCAATTATAGTGACCAACACATACTTAGATCAATACTTTAGAAACAAACATTTCCACTTATCTTACTTCTATAGAGCACAAAGCTTTCAGATCTAGAAATTTTCACTATTCTTACCTTTATCAGAGCACAAAGCTTGTAGATCTTACCTTTGTAAGAAAAAATTCTTACTTTTACCTTTCTCAAGCACAAATCTTTTAGATCTTACCTTTTTTCTTTCGATCAAACTTATTTTCTTCACCACAAATATTCTCAAAATAAGTAGAGTACTGCGCACTAGAGCGACAGATATATGCACAAAGCTTCTTGTTCCTTAGTTCCCAGAAATCACAGTTTCAGGTCCCGACAATGAAACCATTTGTTGGCATAGGGGCAGACCCAAGGTTCAATGCTACAATAGTGCACCAACAAATCCCTAACTACCAGCCCTTTCAGAAACACCTGCGAAGCAGATGAAGTCTCACTCGAGGTAGAGGCAGGGGTGGTTGCAAGACTCAGATGTCTGCAATCTTAGCTAGGACACAAATCTGTAATTGTAATACTTAATAAAACACTTAGCACTGCCAATTCATCAATATTTTACCACTATTCTACTGCGTAGATAAAATAGAGCATCACAACACTCACTCAGATCTGTTGTATTTAATAACTTATCATAAAGAGGTAGATTAAAGCTAGAATATTCAAGCACCATGCACATTCACATAGGTCAGATATACTTTCATATACATCATTAGCACAAAGCATAAGCAAATCTATCTATCTATATCAAATCATTTAGCAAGTAAAGACATAAACACATCAATACATCACACAAAGCAGAGAAACATAGCATATACATGGTTCACCCCCACCCTGGGGCTATGTCCACGAACTCTTCTTCTTTATTGTCTTCAGTCAATCAGTCACATGCACAGAGCCACAAAATCCTACTCCGCATAGGACACGCGATCTGCGCGCACCTCGCCAGATCTGCCTTCCCTGAGCTAGGTTATAGCACTAAGCCTTCTACAGTCACTTGCACTCAGCTCTACAAGCTTCAAACAGTATTCACATAGCTCTTACAATCCTTCGATCACATAGATCTATCACTTAGCCATATATCTAACATCACATAGATGTATTCTCTATCTATCATTGTAGTCCTTAGTCATATATATATATATATATATATATACATTACAAAATAGGCCTAAACATGGATAAACCCATGGGATGACATCCCATACCCGTTACATAATCCCAAATCACAAAAGGGACCCAAAAAGGGGTCGAGATCCTGCGATCTCTACCTCATCTTGCGCTCCTCCTTCGATAGGCTCTCGAAGTCCCAAAGTAGGTCAAACTTGACAAAAGATCTCTTAAAACTTGGTCAAGGGCCAACAACGTTGCCTCTGAATCCCCCACTAGGGGGGTCTACAAAAATTGTCGCTGCCCCCCTTAGACCCCCTTGGTGACAGTTGTTGGGGGGGAAATCCCCCCCACACCCCCGTTAGGATATGGGGTCCAAGGACAACTGAAACAAACCTATGAATTGGAAAGATAATCAGAGGCTCCACAACCAACACTTCCAAGCTAGTGCATTAGGACAAAATTTATCACGAGGCCACCCATATCATATGTCATCGACCTCTGTAATGGCTATCATAAAAATGCTCCTTCCCCTCAAACGAATAGCAACAAATTAGTTCCATCATAAACAAACCAAGGACACATAAAATGATGCTATCATCGATGATCCTTTGGTGACCTTCCACACCTTATCTGTAAATATAGATATACAACCTTCACTTGCCAACTACCCTATTGAAATTAGATTTTTCCTTAGATCTGGAACATGTCTTACCTCTTTCAACAACCATTGGTTTCCATTTGTACCTTACCCATTCCAACAATTTTGCATTGTGCATCATTACCAAAATGAACCTCTCCACAATCACCTTGAACATAATCTAGAAAATGTTTTCTATGGGGTGTGGCATGAAATGAAGCCTTTGAATCTACTACCTAAGACTCAGAAATAAAATCTACATAAATAATCAAATCATCTTGTAACACATCACCTGTTACATTTTCTTCCTATTTTTTCTCCTGCTATCCATCTCTTTGTTTCTTTGGAGCTCTGCAATCTTTCTTCAGATGTCCTTTCTTCCCACAATTCTAACACTCTATCTTGCCTAGTCTAGATTTGGATCTTCCCTTCTTAGAATTCCCGTGGTTCCCTAAGCCCTTTTCCCTATCCTTTTTCATTCTCCAGTTCTCCATGTTTAACACATTACCTGATGTCTCACTTGTGATTTTCAGTTGCATTTCCTCGCTAAGGATAACACCAACAACATCATCAAAGTTTAAAGGTTTTAACCAGAGACACAGTTACTTACAACCATGACCAAGCCATTCCAACTTTCTGGAAATGAGGACAAGATTAGAAGATCCCTGACCTCATCATCAAAGTCCACTTTTACATAACTTAGCTAATTAGTGACCATATTAAATTCATTTAAATGATCTGCAACAAACCCATTATTTGACATCTTCATATTAAATATTTGTTTAATTAGAAATACCTTATTGGATGCAAAGGGTTTTTCATACATTTTATCCAATGCATCCATTAGCTCCTTCATTGTATTTTCTTTTGGGATATTGAAGGCCATTAACGCTGCTAGGCTCAACCGTTTTGTTCCTAGTGCCTTTCTGTCAAGAACCTCCCATTCTTCATTTCATGGCCATCAAATTCTTTTCTATTCCACCCAATGGTTGGAATATATTCTTATGATATAAATAATATTCCATCTGCATCTTCCATAACTAGTAGTTTTGGCCATTAAATTTCTTGACCCTAAACTTTCCATCTTCTGCCATTGGTCCCACTCGAACCAAGAACCCTCTTTTCTCGCGAGTTACCTTTTTCTCTGATACCAGTTGTTATAAAAATAGGATCGTGGAGAAATAAAATAAAACACTTGGGGAAATAAAACACAAAAGATACACAATACAATAGAGACACAAATATACATGGTTCACCCAATGTGGGTTACATCCACTAGAAAAACTTCTAGTTCCTTCCTTTTTAATATCTATAAAAATGAAGGGATACAACCTACAACACACCCATTTTAAATTCCTCTTTTTTTTCTCACATCCTCCTCTCCCAGAATACAATATTCGCGATAATACACAGCTGTAATACAATTCCCTCATAAAAGAGGGTTTCTTTCTAGGGAAAGAAACCTAAAATAACTTCTACTGTTAGATCGACAACCTTATAATGAACAATCCAGATTGACTACATAATTACAATATTTTACAAGGAAAGTTTTCCCAATATTTCTCTTCGGGGGCACTGCCCCGGAATCCCTCACCAAGGGGGGGAATACAAAAATTATCGTCACCCCTTGGACCCACTTGGAGACAATTGTGGGGGAGAATCCCCCCCCACACCCCCTTGGTGATAGTTGTGGGGGGGAAATCCATCTCGTGCCCCATTGGCGACAGTTAGGGAATGGGGTCCAAGCATGACTAAAACAAACCTTTGAATCAGGAAGACAATCAAGCTTTACAACCAACACTGTCGAGCTTCCGCACTCCCACAACATTTATCACAAGGCCACCCATATCATATGGCATCAATATTAATCCCATATCATTTGGGATTAATTAAGGATCTATTTGTTTCATTGTCTCAGCTTCCCATGAAAAGTGTAGTTACGGAATGATTTTATGTAGGTCATGTGCTAAATAAGGAGGATCCCTACAGACGGATCTTACATATGTGACCATCCCTATTTTTAGAGGAGGAAAAATAAGTTTGTACGTAGAAGTCATATTGGCATACATTTTGAGTGATCATCAGAATCCAGGTAATCATCCGATTTATGTTGTTGAGGATGAAATTGGGTCATCTATTTTTCATATAAATGCTGATGTTATAGAAATATCAGTCATCAAATGTAGAAATCAACCATTGGTAGAACAAGGAAATGAATTATGGAATATGTATTTTTATGGCTCATATTTAAAGGAGGTTTATGGTGTTGGTATAGTCCTCATTTCCCCTTCAAAGGAGGTGGTTACACTCTCATACAAACTAGAATTTGAAACAACTAAAAACATAGTAGAGTATGAGGCCTTGGTGCTGGGGTTGAGAGATGATAAAGACATGGCCATTGACAAATTGGTAGTCTTCGGTGATTCTCAACTAGTTGTTAATTAGGTGAAGTAAATTTACCAAGAAAAACAACTAAAGCTGAAACAATACATAAATGAGGTATGGGAAATAGTTGACAATTTATTTCTAGCAATCAATATTTCCTGTATCCATAGAGATTCTAATCAGAGGGAATATTATCTAGCTCTATATGCTAGTACCTTTAGACCTCCCATTGGTCCAAATGTCAAATATGAGGTGGAGGTTAGGAATAGGAAAACTCTACCAGACAATGTTAAGCATTGACATGTTTTTAGTGGTGACTTGAAACTTAAGATATTTTTGCAAACCACTGAGGAATTCTCAAATATCTCCATTGATAAAGAGAATGAGGAATATGAAATAGAAAATCAACAGGTGCCTCCTTTTTTGAATAAGGTGGTTGGTCACAAAATTGTGGAGCTAAAAAAAAATCATATTCCAAGGGGATTAGTGCCACCAGAGAGGCTTTTTGACAACAATGATGTCTCTAGGAAAGTTTTCATGAAAAATCAAGAATAGGAAGTTGTGGAATGCAATATTGGGACAACTGCAAATCCCAAAATTTTCAATATATCCAGAGCACTTCCAAATGAGTAGAGAGACAAGTATGTCAGCCTTATGAAAAATTTTGCTGATATTATTGCATGGTCTTATGAAGACTTGAAGACCTTTGATACTGACATCATTCAACACAAGATTCCTCTGAAGGTAGGTTCTGTTAGCTCCAAAAATGAATCAGTCACTATGGTTTCATTTTGTGGTTGATAGCATGGCTATTGGTAGTTTTCTCCAAATTTGTTTTGATTTTTTCTAGTAGCAAAACTTAGGTTTTAATTTATGTCTTAGAAATAAGACGACCCATAAAGGTCTTCTCTTTAAAATTTTCATGAAAAACTTTCAACAGCTAACGCGTGTTTTAAAGATGATGATTAGCTGGTGAAAGCGGTGATTTTCAACAGCTAAGGAGCATTTCCCATGGGACGTTTGCTGGTGAAAGCGACGATTTTCAATAGCCAAGGAGCACCTCCCACGGGCCGTTAGTTGGTGAAAGCAGGGATCATGTGTGTTTTCTCCACGTTTTAAAAAATCAAAAGATGACATGCTCAACACACGTCATGTAATCATTATGATGCACTGGTGAAAGTGGATAATGATGGAGATTCGGGTTTGCACGTCTAAATTGGATTGTAAAGCGGATCTTGTTCATAAATGCATGCTTCACGATCATGGCGTTGGAAATGGTGAATTCAAATCCATCATTACAGGTGAAGGAGCGGTACTACTTGGCTAGTGACATCAAATCGATGCATCATTTCCCCAACATGCATCATCCACAAACATATGATAAGTTTTCAATTTTGAAAGACAACACCGAGTGTTTTCACCAGCGAAAAACTTCGACTCAAATAACAGATTGCAGTGTTTTGTGTGCAAGATCATTTCAGGTTCAAATTGAAGATGGAAAGGAGACGCAGTGGTTCTTTGTTAAGAAAATAATTGGAGAGTATGTCATTTCTACAGGCGCATCCAGAGGTGCAAAAACACTTCTCAGACATAGGCTGGATGGGATATGTCAAGAAGCTACAGAACGTCTGTCACCAATCAACAACATAGGCATTTTCTAAAACATAAGATGGAAATAAATCCTGTGTTGGGTCTTTAGAAATCATCGTGGATGAATTTGCCATCATTGCAGTGACTAGTTTACCTAGATTAGGCCAGAGTTGGTTCAAAACGACAGCAACCAAGAACCTAAATTTCAGAGCATATCTAAAGGAAGAATTCAGAAATAATGCATGGAAGAAGAGCATGCCAGTTTCCCATTCAGAGGATGAGTGGCAGGATTTTTTTAAGGGCATCCAACTCTACATAAATTCAGAAGGCAGGTACAACAAACTGATGTTATATCATTTCAAGCTCTTAGACCATTTTACAGGGAAAACTCTCCTAAATTTACCTTTCTTCTTGCACAAGAGCTTAACTAAAGTCTGTAAAAAGATTAGAGCTGAACCTCTAAGTATGAAGAAAACTCTTTGCCACTTTGGCCTTATTAAAATGATAATCCTGGAGGAGCTAAGACAAAAAGGAAGGACTTGGCAACATTTTCGTTTTTGGGAGGGCTTTGAAACTCAAACTCAACCTATGAATGAACATAAGAGAGCTGGAAAAAGAAAATTGACTCCTCAAAGTAGATCGAGGAAGAGGATAACTCTTCCAGGACCCACAGAAGATAGGATCTTTGGTGTAAGGTCTCATAGGTCAAATAAAAAATTGGATTTTGAAACTACTACAGAGCAACCTACAGAAAGGAAAACAAACATCTTAAATATTCCATACACAGAATCAGAGCCAGAGCAAGAAGATGAAAGCTCTTCTATTAAAATCCCTGAACACTCCATTGAATTTGCACAAGACTTTGATACCTTTACTCACATTGTTGAAGGGGAAACATCAAAGAGCACAAAGTCGAAGAAAACACAGAAAATCAAGCAACTTAAAGAAGTGATTTCTCAGCAAGAGGTATTAGAAAGAGTAATAAAGGAAAGATACAAAACTCTGCCTGATAATTTCATAGAAACAAATGTTGCATTTGAAAAGATGGCTCGTGAAAGTGTCAAGGACAATAAGAGGAAAAATAAAATCACCAAAGACTATAACAGTCTGTGGTGGTTATCAAAACACCTTAAGAGGAAGATTAGAAAATTGAAGCAAAAGCAAAAGTCACAACTAGATTTGCAAGTGCTAGCTCAGGTCGTTGTGAATATACAAGGGGATAAAGTAGAGAGACACTGAGTTTTTGATAGAACCACAATTTTGGAGGTGAAAGTTCATTTTGGGCCAAAGCAGAGCTTTCACCAGTGCAAAGGGAAAATTTACAACCAGTTAGCTGGTGGAAGGTAGCGCTTTCACCAGCTAACCAACGAATCATAAGGTGAGTTAGTTGGTGAAAGAACAAAAAGAATTTTTGAAAGCTAAGGATGGAGCAGGGAGATTTTCATAGGATTTAAAGAGGTTTCAGAGCATTAAAGGATTAACAACTTGGTCAAAAAATACTCAGCATCAGAGATTCGTGGGAGTTTTGAAAACCACATGCTAAACTGATCTCCTAAAGTGTCGACTATGAGTAACTGAAGAAATCCAGCTTCCAAGACAGGTTCCTTTTCCATGTTTCATAACACAAAAGATTCTAGAAGATGAAGAGCACAGATGTTAAATTTTGAGATGGAAGACAATTCAAATGCTAGTGTAGCCACTAGTCTTTGTTATCGATTTGCTTAGTTAATTTGATTTGCTATTTTTAGATACAGATCCTAGTTTTTAGGATCTTAAAAACCGATTGTAAAAGGCTATAAATTCCTATTTTTTCGAAGAGACAAGGGTTCAAAATGGAATATTTTTTGTGCTACTATATAGACTCTTATTTACAGAATAAAATTACAGTCTCCTTTCATTTTCAATATCAGAGATATCCATGTTTCCCTTTCTGTACTTTATTTCAGTTTATCTTAGCTTATGAAGACTATTATCTCTTTATTGAGCTCATAGAATTGAAGTGAAGGATTTCTTTCTATCTTGCATTAAGCCCTACATTCAGTTGTATTTGGAAATGAAGATTAGTGTTCTTCATCCTCTCCTTTCAAATTACTTGATCTAATTATTGTTTCCTGAAAGCACTGTTTCTTTAGATGTGTGATGAGTTGTCTATTACATTGATCATTAAAGGCCCCATTGTTCCAAGCATACCTACACATTATTTTTAAGTTACCAAGCATCCTTAGTCTACAACCCTAAGGAGTTTCTTGGAGTGATAACAAATTGGCGCCGTTGCCGGGGAGACAAAATTTAAGTTTTGGTTTCCTGGGATACGACACAGAGATGATCTTTGATGATAGACAAAGATTAGACATTTTTAGTTGGTTGTAATTATCTATCTGGTGACTGCACAAGTTCATCCTAGCTCCTAAGAGGATCAGTACTAGGGCGAATCCTCAAGAATCACCTATCACACTAGTGTACAATCTAGAAATAATTCTCAGGAAAGGAAAGACAATTCAGGGTCAAGCTTCAAGATCAGATACAGAAGATAATCCTCTTTTCAGTTCTAGAAAATCTACTACAGAAAAATTTGAGTTCTTTTCAAAGAGCATTGATGAAAAAACAACGGTAAATACTGTAGAAGAACAAACTCCTTTTGATCAACAGGAAAATACTAATGATGATAAATTGATAGATTCAAATTTGATTGAAAAAACATCCAAGACTTTAGAAAGAAGACATAGTTCTTCTTCCCTTGAGTCTTTTCATTCTCAGCAACAAGAAGATCATTTAAAAATTTATACTAGCCTCCTTACTGTTGAACATCTTCTCCAAGAGCTATCTGGTAAAGGTGAAGAAAATTTAGCTGGACAGCTTGCAAATTTTTATAGAGCCTCATATCAGACCTCTTTCCCATTAGAAGATTCACCTCCTTCGCATTCCTCCAGTGTTGAAGACTCAAAAAAGAAACCATCACCTTTCTCACCCTTGATAGTTATGGCTGACCACCTCCTTTGACGAAGATGCAACAAATCCTAGCTGTTAGGTATGCACCACTTATATTGCCAAACCCAGTATCAACCATGCCAATGGGAGACTATCAGAAGTATATGCCCAAATTCATAGGAGAAGGCGATGTGTCTGTTGAAGAACATATTGAGGCTTTCTACAATTATGCTGAAAACCTTAATATTGAGGAAGAAGATGTTTGGACACGATTCTTTGTCCAAAGATTATATGGCCATGCTAGGAAATGGTTCAAAGAACTCCCTACTAGTTCCATATCCAAAATCGAGCAATTGGATGAGACCTTTTTGAAACATTGGGGTGATAGAACAGATTTTGTATACTATATTATAGAATTCAGAAATCTAAGGAAACAAAATCGTGAGTCAGTCTCTGATTTCACTAAAATATTTAATTGGATGTACGGTAAAATACCAGCAGAGATAAAACCTTCAGATGCTTCTGCCAAGATCACATATTCTGATGCTTTTGAATCATATTTATGTTTATTGTTAAGGGAAAGGAGGTCACCAACATTATCTCTCATGAAAAATTCTGCCCTTGAGGTGGAATCAAATATTTTAGCCTCTCAAAAGCTAAAAGGAAATTCTGATAGGAGAAGGCCAAGGATTGAGGCTTCTTCTTCATCAAGTGCTGACCCAAAGTTTGATAAAATGGATAAGATGCTAGAGTCTCTAACCTATGAGATATCTAAGCTCAAGATTGAAAATAAGCAGCTTGTGAAGGGAAGAGGCACTTATGATTTTTCAAGCAAGAACCCAAATCAAAATCCCAAAAACCTTAGAAGAAATAATCAGCCAGCACGGATCTTGCAAAGAGAAAAGAATCCTACTGAAGATCAGAGAATAAAGGTCCCTCTTCAAAATGTTGTGATGGACGAAGATGAAGGTTATTATCAAGAAGATGGAGAAGATAACATTCATTTTGTTGGAGAAGAGACAGGGAAATCTTATCTAACACAACACGACTATGAAGAAGCATTGATGACTGAACAGACAGAGGATAATCCTATTGATGATGGCATTTTCACGACAGAAGATAAGAATAGATATAATCTCCGATCTAAATCTGATACTACCCAACAAAACACACCAGCCTCTCTCGAAAAGAGCACAGCCGCTGTTAATAAAAAAGATCAGACATCAGAGAGTCAACAAACAAATCCCTTAAAGGTGAAAGCATCAACTCCTCCCAAGAAGACTGCAGCCCCTGTCAAACATTAGACTCCAGAAAGTCAGGCCCCTGTTGAACATCAAAGCAATCAGAAAGATCCTTCGAATCAGGTAAAGGTATCTGATAAAGCTTATGATAAAGTCCCATATTCGTTCAATTTTTATGCTGAAATACAAAAAATTAAAATTCCTATTCCTCTAGTCGAGTTAATGAAAAATGAAATGTTCAAAAAGGATATCCTCAAAACTTTAGATCCCAAATATATATCCCCTTTTGCTGATATTCTCAACATATATGATGAAAATCCAACCATTACTCTGGGCCAAATGATAGAAGACAGAGATGAAAGTTGTCCTCCCTTTTACATCTCTCTAAATATTCACGAGAAAACACTGCGTAACTATTTGTTGGACTCCGATGCTTCTCACAATTTGATGCCAAAGGCGGTCATGGATGAGCTTGGGTTGGAGATCACCAAGTCTTATCATGATCTTTTCTCTTTTGAATCTCGAAAAGTCAAATGTCTTGGGATGATCAAGGGCTTGGCTATAACATTAACCCAAGCATCCATGAAGACTATGGTTATGGATATAGTAGTGGCAAACATACCACCTAAATTTGGATGTCTGTTATCAAGATCATGGATGAAGAAGCTAGGTGGCACTCTTCAAATGGATCTCTCCTATGCTACTATCCCTATTTTTGGAGGGGTGAATAGAAGGTTATATAGGGAATCACAGTTGGCATATGTAATCAGTGATGGACAAAATCCATCCAATCATCCTATCTATTCTATCGACATAGGTATGGGATCTTGTATTTTGCAAATTGATGATTCATTACCTGATGCATTGCTGCTCAGAAAGCCCACAGTTCAGCCCACAGAAGCAACAGAGGATGACCTTTGGACCATGTTCTTTGACAGTGCTTGTACCAAAGAATCAGCAGGAGCAGGAGTGGTATTGATTTCCCCTTCTAAGAAAACTTCTCATTTGTCCTTTAAACTTGATTTTAAAGTGACTAATAATATTGCTGAGTATGAGGCACTACTTCTGGGGATAAATGCAGTGACAGAGATGGAGATTAAAAGATTGCAGGTATTCAGAGATGCAGATTTGATTATTCAACAGGTGAATAAGTCCTTTCAAGAAAAACATGTCAGGCTGAAAGCATACATAGATGCAGTTTTGAGGGAAATTCACGATTTTGCAGATTTTAAAATTTCATATGTACCTAGAGCAATGAATGAATTGGATGATTCATTAGATATGTTGGCTTGTGCTTTCATACCCCCTCTGCCTCATAAATTGAATTATGAAATTCAAGTTAAATATAGGCCATCCCTCCTTGATAATGTAAAATTTTGGAAGGTTTTTGAAGACGATGTTGAACTCACTAGATTTCTTGCAGTGATAGATGAGTTTGCAGATTTGCAGATCGATCAGGAGAATAAACATGACAATGAAATTGAGAAGCCAAAATTGAGAAGCAAAATCACAGCACATGAAATAGTCCAGCTGTCTACCAACATAATTCCTAAAGGTTTGGTCCCTTTGGAAAGGCTTTTCGATAATAATGATGTGGCTGTCAAATTGGAAAATGGGGAAAAAAATTCAGAAATTTTGCAGTATAATGTAGCCAGTGAACAAGATCCTAAATATGTCAACTTAGCTGCTTCACATTTGACTGAAAAACAAAACACTGATTATGGAGAATTGCTAAAGGAGTTTGCTGACATCTTCACTTGGCAATATGATGACTTGAAGACTTTTGACACAGAGGTAATTTAGCATAAGATTCCCTTGAACAAAGACACCAAACCATTTAGGCAGAAGCTTAGCTCCTTTAATCCTTTGTTGCTGCCTACAATGGAAAGGGAAATTAAAAAACTATTGGACGCTCGCATCATCATACCTCTCAGATATTCAGAATGGATTGCGAATCTCATATCGGTTAGGAATAAGAATGGAGAGATCAGACTCTGTGTCGACTTCAGAAATTTGAATAAGTGCTCTAGGAAGGACAACTACCCTCTTCCCAAAATGGAATATATTTTGCAGAAGGTGTCAGGATCAAAGGTGATGTCTTTTATTGATGGGTTTTCTGGATACAACCAGATTGCTATCCATCTGGACGATAAAGAAAAGATTGCTTTTACTACTCCATGGGGTACGTTTATGTATGAGAAGATGCCCTTTGGATTGATGAATGCAGGAGCAACATTCCAAAGGGCGATGGACATTGCTTTCATTGGAGAGAAATATAAATTTGTCCTGATATATCTTGATGATATCACTGTTTTCTCGAGAAGCCATGAACTTCATTTTCATCACTTAAAAAGGACATTTCTAAAATGTCAAAGGTATGGCATTTCTCTTAATCCAAAAAAATCAAATTTTGCACTTAAGGAAGGGAAACTACTTGGACATATTGTTTCAACTGATGGGGTGAAAATTGACCGAAAAAGGGTGGAAGCAATTAAAAATTTGTCTCTTCCTAGATCAAAGAAGGACATTCAGTCTTTCCTTGGGACTATAAACTTTATCAAAAGGTTTATAGTAAATTTTTCAGAACTCACAAAGCATATTACTGCTATGTTAAGAAAGGACTCTGAGGTAAAATGGACTGAAGAAGCCAAACACTCATTCAATGCTATCAAGGAAGCCATCACAACAACCCTTGTTTTGATCAACCCCAATTTCTCCAAGGTATTTTACATTTTTTCATTTGCTTCAAGAGATACAATTGCAGCAGTACTCTTGCAGAAAAATGTTGATGATCAGGAGCAGCCGATTGCCTTCTTCAGTAAGGTCTTGAGGCATGCAGAGGTAAAGTATGAATTGTTGGAGAAACAAGCATATGCACTTATCAAGTCATTGAAAGCTTTTAGAGTTTACATCCTTCAGGCAAAGGTAATAGATTTTGTACCCTCCAGTTCAGTTAAAGATGTGCTTATACAACCCGACATAGATGGAAAAAGGAGTAAGTGGATAGCAAAGTTGATTGAATTTGATGTTGAAATTAAACCAGCAAAACTTGTGAAAGGTCAGGGCCTTACGAAACTTCTGGCAGAAGAAAATTGTAGGCTGCTCGAAATAAATTTGGTAAGTATAAATGCAGATAATGTTTAGTCTTTAGAGGATAAAGAAGGTGAGGAAATGGAGGTCTCATCTCACCTAGCTGATTGCAAATGGTACAGTCACATTGTTCATTTTCTACAAACTTTATCAGTCCCTTCAGATTTGACAAAAACACAAGGAAGGGCTTCAAAGCTCCAAGCCATGAATTTCTGCATCAATGGAAACTTATTGTTCTGGAAAAATCCAATAGGTTTATTGTTAAGGTGCATAAACCAAGAAGAATCAACAAAGGTCATGATTGAATTCCATAATAGTGAATGCAGAGGACATCACTATTGGAAAACCACTACACATAAAATCTTAATATTTGGTTATTACTGGGCATCCTTATTTTCAGATGTGTGTGAGTTAATGAGAACATGTGACAAGTGCCAAAGATTTGAAGGCAAACAACAACTGAAGTCTCTTCCCCTCAAACCTATAGCGGTCACAGGTCCTTTCCAACAATGGGGCCTGGATTTCATAGGTGAGATTCACCCGCCTTCTAGTAGTCAGCACAGGTGGATCCTTATTGCCACCGATTATTTTACAAAGTGGATTGAGGCTATTCCTACCCAGAACGCCAATCATACTGTCATCATAAATTTTCTACAAGAAAACATATTTTCTAGATTTGGCTTCCCTAAGAGAATAGTCATTGATAACGCTGCTACATTCAAAGATAAGCACTTGGTGAAATTATGTGAAGAGCTGGGAATTCAACTAGTACATTCCACTGCTTACTATCCGCAAGGAAATGGATTAGCTGAGTCATCAAACAAGAGTTTAGTCAGAATTATAAAGAATCTTCTTGAACAAAATACCAGAGGCTGGGATTCCAAGATGAAGTTTTCTTTGTGGGATGACAGGGTTACATGTAAAAAATCAATTGGTACATCTCCTTTCAAGTTGGTATATGGTATTGAAGCCATATTTCCTGTTCAACTTGCGCTGCTGGTTGCAAAGTTTTTACAAGAAACCGATTCTAAACCAAGTGATTTGACTCGAAGAATTCATAATTTGGTAGAGTTACAGCAAGATAGAGAGCATCTTTTGGAAAGGACAGAATTACACCAAGAAAAATCAAGGAGATCTTCGACAGGAAAGTCAAATCAAATGTCTTCAAAATAGGGGAATTAGTCTTAAAGTGGTATGAAGAAAGGAAAGAGAAAGGGAAACACGGAAAAATTGATGCTCTCTGGATAGGTCCTTTTGTCATAACAACGGTTCAACAGAACAATACCTTTGTTCTCCAAAATCTTGTAGGCGAGGAAGTAGCAGGTGGCCCTTTCAACGAGCGCTTTCTAAAGACCTATTTTTCATAAGGATTTTTCTTAAAAGACCTTTTCTACTTGTACATATTCTTTTTCAGTTTTTTTTTATTTGTTTCTATCACTTGAATAACTCCATGCCCAATGGTACTAGCAAAACTATTTTTTCAGATTTCTTTTTTAAATTGTAATAAAGGCTACTGAGTCTAGCTAGGTTCTTGGTCAACTCACAGGGAGATTTCCATCCCAGTTGGAGCCAAATGTTAGCTCCCAAAATGAATCAGTCACTATGGTTTCATTTTGTGGTTGATAGCATGGCTATTGGTAGTTTTCTCCAAATTTGTTTTGAGTTTTTCTAGTAGAAAAACTTAGGTTTTAATTTATGTCTTAGAAATAAGACGATCCATAAAGGTCTTCTCTTTAAATTTTTCATGAAAAACTTTCAACAACTAACGCGTGTTTTAAAGATGATGATTAGCTGGTGAAAGCGGTGATTTTCAACACCTAAGGAGCATTTCCCATGGGCCGTTAGTTGGTGAAAGCGAAAATTTTCAGCAGCCAAGGAGCACCTCCCATGGACCGTTAGCTGGTGAAAGCGGGGATCACGTGTGTTTTCTCCACGTTTTAAAAAATCAAAAGATGACATGCTCAACACACGTCATGTAATCATTATGATGCATTGATGAAAGCGGATAATGATGGAGATTCGAGTTTGCACATCTAAATCGGATTGCAAAGCGGATCTTGTTTAGAAATGCATGCTTCACGATCATGGTGTTGGAAATGGCGAATTCAAATCCATCATTACAGGTGAAGGAGCGGTACTACTTGGCTGGTGACATCAAATCAATGCATCATTTCCCCAACATGCATCATCCAAAAGCATATGATAAGTTTTCAATTTTGAAAGACAACGCCGAGTGTTTTCACCAGCGCAAAACTTCAGCTCAAACAACAGATTACAGTGTTTTGTGTGCAAGATCGTTTTGGGTTCAAATTGTAGATGGAAAGGGGACACAGTGGTTCTTTGTTAAGAAAAGAATTGGACAGTCTGTCCTTTCTATAGGTTCATCTAGAGGTGCAAAAACACTTCTCAGATGTAGGCTGCATGGGATATGTCGAGAAGCTACAGAACGACTGTCACCAATCAACAGTAGAGGCATTTGCTAAAACATACGATGGAAATAAATCCTGTGTTGGGTCTTTAGAAATCATCGTGGATGAAGTTGCCATCGCTGCAGGGACCAGTTTACCTAGATCAGGCTAGAGTTGGTTCAAAACGACAGCAACCAAGAACCTAAATTTCAGAGCATATCTAAAGGAAGAATTTAGAAATAATGCATGGAAGAAGAGCATGCTAGTTTCCCATTTAGAGGATGAGTGGAAGGATTTTTTTAAGGGCATCCAACTCTACATAAATTCATAAGGCGGGTACGACAAACTGATGTTATATCATTTCAAGATCTTAGACCATTTTACAGGGAAAACTCTCCTAAATTTACCTTTCTTCTTGCACAAGAGCTTAACTAAAGTCTATAAAAATATTAGAGATAAACATCTAAGTATGAAGAACACTCTTTGCCACTTTGGCCTTATTAAACTAATAACCTAGAGGAGCTAAGAAAAAAAGGAAGGACTTGGCAACATTTTCTTTTTTGCGAGGGCTTTGAAACTCAAACTCAGCCCATGAATGAACATAAGAGAGTTGGAAAAAGGCAATTGAATCCTCAAAGAAGCTCAAGGAAGAGGATAACTCTTCCAGGACCCCTAGAAGATATGATCTCTGGTGTAAGGTCTCACAGGTCAAAGAAAAAATTGGATTTTGAAACTACTACAGAGCAGCCTATAGAAAAGAAAACAAACATATTAAATCTGCCATACACAGACTCAGAGCCAGAGAAAGAAGATGAAAGCCTTGCTATTAAAATCCCTGAAAACTCCATTGAATTTGCACAGGATTGTGAGACCTTTACTCACACTGATGAAGGGGAAACATCAAACATCACAAAGTCGAAGAAAACACAAAAAATCAAGCAACTTAAAGAAGTGATTGCTCAGCAAGAGGTATTAGAAAGAGAAATAAAAGAAATATACAAAACTCTGTCTGATAATTTCGCAGAAACAAATGATGCATTTGAAAAGATGGCTAGTGAAAGTGTCAAGGACAAGAAGAGGAAAAAGAAAATCACCAAAGACTATAACAGTCTTTGGTGGTTAGAAAAACGCCTTAAGAGGAAGATTAGAAAATTGAATCAAAAGAAAAAGTCACACCCAGTTTTGCATGTGCTAGCTCAGGTCACTATGAATATGCAAGGGGATAAAGTAGAGACACACTGAGTTTTTGATAGAACCACAGTTTTGGTGGTGAAAGTTCATTTTGGGCCAAAGAAGAGCTTTCACCAGTGCAAATGGAAAATTTACAACCAGTTAGTTGGTGAAAGGCAACGCTTTCACTAGCTAACCAACGAATCATAAGGTGAGTTAGATGGTGAAAGCACAAAAAGAATTTTTGAAAGCTAAGGATGGAGCAGGGCGATTTTCACAGGATTTAAAGAGGTTCCAGAGAATTAAAGGATTAACAACTTGGTCAAAAAATACTCAGCATCAGAGATTCGTGGGAGTTTTGAAAACCACATGCTAAACTGATCTGCTAAAGTGTCAACTATGAGTAACTGAAGAAATCCAGCTGCCAAGACAGGTTCCTTTGCCATGTTTCATAACACAACAGATTCTAGAAGTTGAAGAGCACAGATGTCAAATTTTGAGATGGAAGACAATTCGAATGCTAGTCTAGCCACTAGTCTTTGTTATCGATTTGATTAGTTAATTTGATTTTCTATTTTTAGATACAAATCCAATTTTTTAGGATCTTAAAAACTGATTGTAAGAGGCTATAAATGCCTATCTTTTCTAAGAGACAAGGGTTCAATCTGGGAATATTTTGTGTGCTACTGTATAGACTCTTATTTACAGAATAAAATTACAGTCTCCTTTCGTTTTCAATATCAGAGATATCCATGTTTCCCTTTATGTACTTTATTTCATTTTATCTTAGCTTATGAAGACTATTATCTCTTTATTGAGCTCATAGACTTGAAGTGAAGGATTTCTTTCTATCTTGTATTAAGCCCTACATTCAGTTGTATTTGGAAATGAAGATTAGTGTTCTTCATCCTCTCCTTTCAAATTACTTGATCTGATTATTGTTTCCTGAAAGCACTGTTTCTTTAGATGTGTGATGAGTTGTCTATTACATTGATCATTAAAGACCCCATTGTTCCAATCATACCTACACATTATTTTTAAGTTACCAAGCATCCTTAGTCTACAACCCTAAGGAGTTTCTTGGAGTGATAACGGGTTCAAAGACATTTAGACAAAAAATTAGACAATTTCATCCTCTTCTAATGTCTATTATTGAAAAAGATGCTCGATGATAAAATCATTGTGCCCTTGAGATATTCATATTGGGTAGCCAATTTCATGCTTGTTAGGAAAAAGAGTGGAAAAATATGCTTGTGTGTGGACTTCATAAACCTAAACAGGTGTTCATTGAAAGAAAACTATCCATTTCCCAAGATGGAACATATTTTTCAAATGGTAGTAGGTGCCCACAAAATTTCCATGCTGGATGGTTATTATAGATATAACCAAATAGTAGTGCTTGAAGAAGACAAGGAAAAATCAGCCTTCACTACCCCATGGGGCACATTCATGTATGAAAAAACAAAATTTAAGGTCCTCTACAACAAAATAAAGAGAGATGGAAAATGGAAAAGTGTATTTCAGGAATTATATCAGAATGGGAGGAGAAAAGGCCAGTCCAATAATGCCACTATCACCTAAACATTATGAAGATAAGATTGTGCCCACTACCATGCAACAAGACAAAACTACCTGGTCAAAAACAAGTAGGAAGAGGAGGGATAAACAACCCAATATTGAGATACTTGCAGGCGAGTTTGTGCTCGAAGACACCTTGATTAAGGAATCCCCTTAGGAAAAACATAGTAAAAAGAGGAAGGGGAGCCAACTCCTTGAAATGCCCAGTAAACCTAAAAGAAAAACCAGGCTCATAAACCAATTGAGTTTAAATTCCAAGGCATCATTTGACCCATCCTTAAAAGAGAAAAATCTCATAGTAATTGAGGATGAGGAAACTGAAGAGGACTTCTCATAATTTTCCAATATGGAGGAGATGGATATACATACATTGAAAGGGATGATAGGGGATAAGGCAAGGAAATAATACAATAAAAGGGAGACCTAAGGTATAAAGTATGATGTTGTAAAAATAGAGTACCCTATAGATCTGGAATAAAAAAAAATGTAATGAACTTTGGTCCAGACCTTGAGTAGGACTTTGATGACATAACTCTAGCTGCAGAGCTAGTTCCTGAGTAGGTTCCACATGATGCCAAACAAAAGATCAAAAGAAAAATGTTGAAGATGCAGGAACCTGTGAGAGAGGAAGTTGATAAAAAATATTAGAAAGCACCTAGATATGAAATGAGGCCAAGGAAATGCAATATTTCCATTAACCTCAACAAACCAATTATAGAGGAAGAATGGGGGATCAAGGATGGAAGCAAGGTAAAGACATTGATCAAACCAAAAGTTGAAGATGACAGGGAGATGGAAGACAACCAGCAGGTGCAATATTTGAAACAAAAAAATGATGACATGAAACAACAAATTCAGAGGCAACAACAACAAAAATAGGATCTTGAAATGAAACACACTAAGCTACAAAAAAAGTATTAGAAGCTACAAAAGAGGCATTATAAAACATGCATGTTCTTGAAAGAGATAATCTAAAAAATATGTTGTTGTCAAGGGGAAAAGGAATTTGGGACTTATGCCAGTTGATCCACATGTATTCTAGATTGGTATATAGTTTTAGTGTATGTGGGAATCCATGCACAGTCAACTGCCATCTACAACTTTTGAATACTTTGTTATGGAGTTATTTCACTTCAATTATCAAGATTAGTTATAGTTTCACTTATAGAGTTTTGTTTCTTTAGTTAAAGGTATTGTTGCCACTTGTAATGAGTTTTTATTTTCCTTTGATAAGAAAAAAATTTATGTTAAGGTCAAATTGAGGGTAAGTTATGAACTGACACTTCAACCCAGATCTACTCAGGTCAAATAAATGTTTACACATTGTAATTAAGGAGTGGTAGTCAAGTTGTATCTACAGGATCTAGTTGTGATGTAAAGTCAAGCTTTAGAGTTATATCCTAGATAGGTGGTTGAACCAACTTGGGATAGAGATAAATAGATAGATTTTTAAATGTAAGGGGGTTCCATTTTCAGAGATCAAGCATTGGAATTTGAGATAGGACTTGAATCATACTACTGTTAAGCTTCCTACCTTGATGAATATAATTTTTGGTGATAGATTGTGTTTTCTTCTCAAACATTCAGTTTGTTCTTAATATTATCTATATGCAAATTGGAAATGTATGCAAAGTTTTGTTTCCCTTCCTTTCAACTATTATCTCAATCAACTGTTTATTTCCATGCAACTTGATTTCAGCTATTGTTTTCGGTAAATATTTTATTATAATACAAGCTTGTTTGGATGATTTTTGTCAAGATACATGTTTTAGGTATGGAATATTATTTCAAGTTTGAAATTTCATACAACAAGTAACAAATTATATGCTTACTTATATTTCCTTTGTTTTATAATTCATATCTTTTCATGCTCACAAAAATGCATGTCACCAGCTAAGGGAAAACTTATAGTAATAGTGTTGAATATTCCAACTAGGTCTCTACCCTTGAAAACCTATGATCCAGGTGGATATTGGTGGACACACACCTGTTCCAAATTCTAACTGGGTCATCTTGACAGTTTTCAGTTCAACACGTTTCTCTATAATGGGGACACTTCTTTGTAATTATGGGTTCTACACTTCTGAGGTTGTCTTGAATTCCTACACAACATCCAGGTGGATATTGGTGGCCTCCCATCTATTCCAACTAGCCTATTTTGGAAATTTTAATCTTAGTACATCTTTTTGTACTTTCGAGGTCATTTTGAGGCCCTATACAATGTTTTTTTTTTACTTGCCACAGTCAAACTATAGATAGAGTCAGAATTTGATGGCATAATGTGTAGTTCTCGAAAACAATTTTCCAATGGGATATCACACACTTAAAACATAGATAATATGCACAAGTTACAACCTGAGGAAGTTGATGTACTAACTTACTCCAACAGGGCCCACATGACTTTTGACACTTCATCTCCTAGGGTTAGGTTTCTGGATGTCTAGGGTTTCAACATTCATGTTTATTGTAAAAATTCCTTCAAAGCCTCATTGTACTCATCTTCTTGCGAATGAGCATAGTCGTCACATCTCTTCTTAGAGATAAATATGTCACCATTCTAGCGAGTCTTGCACTCTGTATTTGTATAGTCTCTATACCTTTATTTCATTAATAGAAATCATGTATTGTTTTATTTCTATGTTTCTAAAAATATTTATGTGTATTTCATTTTGATATCTCTTCTTTCATTTCATTCTGAAAATAATCTGGATCAGTGGTATCAGAGCAGGATGGTCTTGATCATTTTTCAGTTCATGTCCCTAATGAGGTCTGAGTATAGAAAGTTTGGTCTTGACTTGTATCTCTTGAAGAAAATCGCTCTCACACACTCAAGAAACCCTCCATGGTAGAAGAAAATAAAAATGGCAGAGCAAAAGATTTTATTAACTTGTTTCTTAAGAAAGATGTCACACAACAGAGGGAGAAAATTATGGATAATTTTTCCCCTTCTGATAGCAACATGCACGTCTTCATTAAGTGACCACTTTGGAGGAAATCATCCCTTCAAGGTACAAGTTAACTTTTATGTTCTCGTATTTGAAGGTCAGATAGATGTAGATGCCCTAAAAAATGGTTAAATCTGCTAGAAGGTTATTTCTCTGTTCACAATTTTTCCAATAGGGAAAAGATCATATTTGCACTCCTCAAGGATCTCCCCCATGTCAAACAATGGTGGGAAACTTACTTGGAGAAAATTTCCATAGAGGAATATGGAATATATGGGGTCAAGTCCACTTGGGATTTTTGTGTGGATGCGGTCAAGGAACAATATTAACCTGTTGATAAATATCAAGACTAGTACATGAGATGGACCACACTGCGGCAAGAGAAGGGCCAAAAATTCATGGAGTTCACAAATAATTTTCATACCTTGTGTTAGCACTAGGA
>JZKD02S0455457.1:31992-56168 GCA_000966675.3 Picea glauca
CCTTAGGAATTGATGACCTAGTGAAAGGTCTTTTACCTTTGATTTCAGCTGCTGGAGAAGGAGAGGGAAAGAGAAGCTTCTTCCCTTTTTTTGATGTCACCTTGGTAGGAGATGGAACTTCTTCTAACCCTGGTGGAGGTGGTGGTGAGAAATATCTGTGTGGGGAAGGACAAACCTCCTCTTCATCTTCTCTGACCTGCTTATTGATCTCTGAAACAGGGGATTTTCCCTTTCTCTTCTTGTTGATCCCTATTTTAGTACTGGTAGGTGATGAAGAGCTTGCAATTTGTGATTGGGGGGTAGGTGTTGGGTCCAACTTAAAGTGAGAAGAGAGCGAAAAATTCTCCCAGGAGATCTCTTTCTTTCCCAAATCTTCAGAGACAAGCATCTTGATAAGTCCAGAGTGGAAAATACTGGAGTCCACATCCTTGGATTTGGCTTGCACCCTATCTGCCATTTTACCTATACTTCTCAGCAAGTAATATGGAATATTCTTCTGAACCTTACCAGTAAAATGCAACAACAACCTTATGTGGTAATCGTACAGGGTGTTAAATCTCCCTTCACAACTAAAATATCTCTGTATGATTTTCAACATTCTGTCAAATGGGTCAATCAACTGGTTCCTTGGCACATTCTTAGATAAATCATTGTCTTGGTATTTAGTCTTGAAAAGATCTTTAACGAAAGGTAAACTCAATACCATGACCTTGAACCGATTTTATCTTGAAATGGGAATCCCTGTTGTAGCTGAGATGGAGGCTTCAGTCACCTCAAATTCCAAATCTCCAACTATGGTTTTCTTGCCATCAAAATTTAGTGCAAATTGTTTTGCTACTTCTGAGTAGCCTCTTTGCATGTTCTGGCAGAAAGAGAGGCATCCTGCTCTTCGAAACATTTCCCTTTCCATATGTTCTGTGTCAAAAAGGTGCATGTCCACAGGTTCTGTTCGAACTATCTTGCCACCTTTGTGTGATTTCTTCGACTGAGGGGTCTCCATGACTCATAAAGAGGGTTCTTAAGAGGCTGTAAGGGATTCTATTGACCAAAAAAATTCAATTTAAGTATCAAAAGAACAAGGATGGCCCTCCAAATTAACAGTTCTTAGAAAATGAACTTGGCTATGAGAAATGGACTTTCAGGCTCATAAAGGTTTTCAAAGTGTAGACTATGAAGAAGTAATTCCAACCTGACTCTTCGTACAGGATGAAAAGAATCCAAGGATAATCAGAGAGGTTTGAGAAGCGCCTCTGCGTAGCACAATGCATACACAGAGGATGGGCTATTTCAGGTCTGTGACTTTCAAAGGATATGACTAAACACAATAATCAAACTATGGATATGAGTGAAGATGTTTACATGAATGAAAATATGGCTCCCATACTAACTTGCAATATTAGCAAACCGAAACCCAAGCACAAATCTCCTATGAAAATTAATATGCAAAGGAGGTTGCACAGGATACCTGTGAAGTCGACAACTATTGAGCTCCTCAACGCGAACTTAGGGTTAGATTGAGAAAACGTCATCCCTGAAAGCTATCACAACTTCAGATTTAGTGGACAAGAGATCGTCTGAACTGAATTGGCAAACTTACACAGTGCATTATTGCTGAACTTTTCAAATTTAGAAACCGTTACCAAGGATCATAAATGAAATATATTTTGAAATAGTTTCAACCGACTTCAGGCAGTGAAAACAAGGGTTAAGGTATCAGTCGTGGAAATCATGACTTGGAGTGGGTGCATGATAATCGTGATAGGCACTATGGAAATGCCTGCTGAGCAGCCAGTGTTCTCCAAATCAAAAAATGATTGGACAGGTGAGTGGGGATGATGAGGTATGCATGCGAGGTCATGATTGATGAGAGAGGTGTGTCACATCATCCTGGTCATGGAAGGTATCAACCTAGGTATGAATCACGAGAGGGGACAAAAAGAATAGACCATGAGATCATAAGGGTTTAAGGACCAAATATTGAATTCTGGATCAACACATGAGCTATGACTCAAAGGATTATTCATCCTAAGGGGTCCTATCATAATTAACATTTAATGGATGAGAAATTCATTTCAAAGAGAAAATAAGAATCTAAGGTTTTTTTAATTTTTCTTTTTTAACAAAAACAAACTAAGAGACCCAAGGTGACTTAGTGTGATAAAACCTTGCATACCAAACTGGGTATCAAAGACTCTGAGGGGAATTTGGTTCTGAAATACCATGGGGCTCTGCATAGGTACATCCAAACCAAAATAGATTTCCTAAACATCTCAACACTAGGAGCTTCCTATTGATATGATGTCAAAATCGAGCACAAATTTGGGCACTAGAACAAATGAGAGTTCAGGTATGTAAATCTCCAACAACCAAAGCACGATAAAGACAACCCTAATCAACCTCTCGACAACCATCCCAAGACACAGGAAAACAAGGGTAAGGAAAAGATGAATAATGAAACTGGGAATTGGTGTGACTTCCACAAAATCCCTTGGCACATCACCAATGAATGTCTCTGAAAGCATTCATTGGTGCCCGAGATCAAAGACAAGGAGCCGAAACTTGATTCAGAATCTGATCCAGAAAATAATGAAAAAAGACAAATCATCGATGCAGAACCCACTACTATTGTTGCGACCACAACAATTCAACCAAAATATATTGAAGAGGGGGAGCACCTCTTCCATTCATAGATGTGAGTGAAGGGGACCCCGTTGAATTTCATTATTGATAGCGGAATCCAGAAGAACCTCATATCATATGAGGTCATCAAACAATTTGGGTTATAGACAAAAAAACACCTGTAGCCATACAACATCGGGTGGCTTCGTTAGGATCGAGATCTCTGTGTCATCCAACAGTGTTGCATGTCCTATGGCATCCAACCCTTCAAGGATGAGGTGGTATGTTATTTTTCCCCTCTTGATGTCTGTGATGTTGTTTTGGGCCAACCATATATGTGGAAACATCATGTTGTTTATGAGTCTTGACCCCGTACTGTCATTATCACTCTGGGGTTTCATCTATATAAGATATGATAGGTATTTTTGACTATTTTTCTGCCAAAATAGTTCTGCAAGGTGATCTCTCATATAGTAAAAAAATCATCCTCTTCACAATATGTTCAAAGGATGCACAAAAGGCCACTACAACCACTGCAGCCTCAACACCTTCTATCCAACAGAAGTAGATTGTAGAAGAGAAAGAATATATTTTTTGTTCACCTATGATGGTGCCTACATAATGCCCCTTCAATCCCATAGAAAACAGGTTGCTGGAAATTATTCAACCCTGCCAGCAACAGGTTCGTGACAACCTTGCACAGACTAGGTAGCACAACTTCTCCAGCAAGGAACACATCTCACCAAGATTCAGATTCAGAAAACGATTTTCCCTCTTCCCCAGGAACTCAACTCAATGGATATCAGTGCTTCCTAAGGGGGGAGGACTGATCCAAGTGGGTATTGGTGGCCACCTACATGTTCCAAACTCCAACTGGCTCATCTTGACAATTTTCAGTTCAACGCATTTCTCTGTAATGGGGACACTTCTTTGTAATTATGGGTTCTACACTTCTAAGGCTCTCTTGAATCCTTACACAATATCCAGGTGGATATTAGTGGTCTCCCATCTAGTCCAACTGGACTATTTTGGAAGTTTTCATTTCAATACATATTTTTTTACTTCCAAGCTGTTTTGAGTCCCTAAACAATGTTTTTTCATTTTCCAGAGTCAAACTAGAGACAAAGTGAAAGTTTGATGGAATAATGTGTAGTTCTCGAAAATAAATTTCCAATGGGATATCACACGCCTAAAATGAAGATCGTATGCAAAAGTTACGACCCTGGAAAGTTGATGTACTAACTTACCCCAACAGGGCCCACATGACTTTTGGAGCTTCATCTGCTAGGGTTAGTTTTTTGGATGTCTAGGGTTTTGCATTCATGTTTATTGTAAAATGTCCTTCAGAGCCTCATTGTACTCATCTTCTTGCGAATGAGCATAGTTGTCACATCTCTTCTCAGAGATAAAGCTACCACCATTCTAGCGAGTCTTGCACTATGTATTTGTACAATCTCTATACCTTTCTTTCATTAATAGAAATCATGCATTGTTGTATTTCTCTGTTTCTAGAAATATTTATGTGTATTTCAATGTAATATCTCTGCTTTCATTTCGTTATAAAAATAATGCTTCTAGTCATTAGTGGAAGGTTCTCCCGCCATCGATTGTTGGAAATACATCAATGTCTCATGATCGATGGATTCTTCAAGTGTTCAACCTCAACACCCTTATTCACTCTTGTTGAATGTACTTAGTGCCTTGTGACCTACTTTCATTATCGGTGGGTTGTCTCATGTTTTTTAATGGTATACCTTAATGAACAGTAATCAAATGAAGTCAAATTGTGTTTGAATTCATCTCCTTTATTCACATAATGTAGACTTGCACCTTCGACGGATAGTGTAGAATACCTCCAGTTTACAGTAGCAACACCCCATATCTATTGTTGTCTTTCATCAGACTAATACCTATATGAATTCAATAATCATGGAAGATCAAATTGTACTCTATTATATACAAACATCTTCGGTTGATTTTGAGATTGGACTCCACTGTGTCTTGTTCGTGACTATCATAGCATATGACATATGCCCACTTGGTATTTCCTATTCATGGCCATGAACAACTATTTGATACACATCCACATGGATCTGCAATGTAATTCAGATTGGCAACTATGTGTATAGAGTCAATATGAATTGTAATTCTCATGAGTAACTAGTACTTCTAGCTGAGTCTTCATTACTCCACTTCTAGAAATTATAATGTATTTCATCTATCATGGATACTCCTCTTACCTCACACATTAGGGGGCATCTTTTATAGAAACATTTTCCTCACTCCATGCATCTTGCTTTGATGGCCTTCCATTTCCCTCTATAGAATTAAATTCCCCCTTTTTCTCACTACATAGTAAAAACTACATATTTTTTTCCATATAAGCGACCTATTATTAGACAACTCGCGTATATGCATGTTGCTCCATTACATCTCGTGTACATCGGGTTTGGTGCTCAAAAATTAAAAAATATGTCAGATTTCCATGCCATGTCATGAGATCCATGATCCTTGACCTTCCATATACTAGAAAATTCTCTGAATCTACCTTTCAATTCCATTTGGAGGCTATAAATTGAGCCATACACAAGCCTTGAGAGAGAATCATCACATTGAGAGAAAATACACTCTAGAGAAATTTCACCTCATATTGAGTCCACATCCCTCTATCCTTAAAAGTATGAACTCCTTGTGTTCAACCCCCAAGATCTTCCTATCTTGAGATGGAGAACCTCATTGACTCCTACTTTCCTTTGTGGAGGATTGAAGTGGTGAAGGCCCAGTTGGAGGGACTTATTTTCTCAGTTTTGATATGTGCCATTACAAAAGTTTGTCACCTATGTAATTTTGTTTATTAAAATAATAGAAATACTCTTTTCTCATCCAATTGATATATTGCAAATATTCGTGTTACTTTCCATGGGCGTATTTGTTGAAATATTGTAACTGCAAAGAGTATTCTATTTATTATTGATGTATCATTCATTAGATCAATCCCCTTTTGTGGATTGATCATGTTGGGAATTGTAAATAACAAAATCCCCCTTTTCAGATTGGGCAAAACCCTAAAATTAATATGCAAATTAAGAAGTCAACCCCCAAGCTAATTAAAGTGGTTCTAACCATTGAGAAAGAGAAGTCGGCCATGCCAGTGAAGAGACACCTCCTTTTAGCACTTGCCAGTTTGTATAAATAAAGGAGGCCAACGCCTCATTTGTTCACTCACGCATTCGATCATCCAAATCACAAGTTTGGAGCTGCAGTTGGAGAAGAAGAAAGAGAGAGAGGCACATTACTCGGGAGAGGAATTTCTATAGTGTTTGGTTTATTGTCTTGGCATTGTATTGGCTATCTATATTAAGGAATTTTTTGCTGGATTTTCTTCCCCATGAGGGTTTCCCAGGATAAATTTTGTGTATCTTGTGATTGTGTTTCTCTCAGTGATCCTATCTATTCTATGGTTATCTAGTAAATTGAAAAGAAACCTAATAATATATTAAACTCTAACATGGTTTCAGAGCTAAGTTGAAGAGAGTATCTTTCACAAGAAAAGGAAAAATGTCACTGTTGTCATACAAGAAAATTAGGGATTTTCATTGAAAAGGAATTTTAGCCTAAAATTTATCTAGAAAAGTGCACACTAGACCAAGGAACTCTTTGGCAGCTTCAACGCACCTTTTCAGTGGATAAAACTCCCAAAAAGTGAAACCCTAGTTTTCACTATTACTAGAAGTACCAAAAAACCAAAAGCACCAAAAAACCATAAGTACCAGAAAACCAAAAGTACCAAAAAACCAGAAGCACCAGTCCAAAAATATGTTGGTCAAGTTTGAGGGGGTAAAATTTGGATTTTCAAGAATCTGACTGCACCAACTTACTTGCCTCAGCTCAACATATCTAGCCCCTGGACCAGAATTTCAAAATTTGAAGTTTGAAATTTTAGGGTTTCCTCATAAAACCCTATGTTGCAGTTGTAGCTGCAGTTTAAGAATTAGTTGCAGTTGCAATATCAGTTGAAGTATCAACTGTAGTACCAGTTGCAGTCACCCTTGAAGTTCTTAAGAGTTGGTAATTATTATTGTTTCTACCAGATGGTTCCACTACCTACAAATGATATTCGAGGTATGTACTCACATATGTTTAAATTGTTAAGATTTAAAGGGTATTTGCAGGAGAAGGGATCTCTTGCCATAGATCTAGAAGGATATCAAGATCCAACACATTCAGAGAAATGATGCAACCCAGGTTTGATTATTTCGATATGCATATATTTGTTATGACATTACTTTGATCTAGGTTGCAAGTTGAATATATTACCATCATACTAACCTTTGGTCAAAATTAAAATCAAGGTATTAGATGGATTAAAGTTGAGATCATAGAGTTTATTCTATAACCCAACCTTCTGTCAAGATAAAATATTGTCCTAGTACAAAATGCATGTTTAAGAAAGAACTCGTCATCTTGAGTGAAGGAGACTTAGAAGAAAAGAAACACACTCATTCTTGAAGACAAGGCTCCAGGTCCCAGGTTTAATTATTTAATATGATAAGATTCAAAGTTTCACATGACAAGTTGATAACTACCCCTTTACAAGTAAACACTATAATTGAGGTAGAATTCTTTGAAAAGTATTATACTTGGTAGAAAGTGAGCATATTGAGATAAATTCTTAATGTAACATATACAACTAACATCTCTTCTAGGAGAAACTTCTTGTGTTGATTCCAGGTTACCATGAAGAAATGTTTGATCACAACAATATAAGAGTGTTGACCTCATTTCGTAATGTATTTCTTATCATTTATCTTTGTTTCAGACAGGTCACAAGTGATATCTCTAAAGGAGCTACTGTTGTAACGATCCCCTCAACCAACCTGAGGCCAGGGAATGCCACTCCAGAGAAACCACTAATGCTCCGACGCCAGTCGATAACCTTCCCAACCATAAAGCCGGAACATGATACTCTAGGAACGTATTTTCTTCCCATATTGCGGAACATACAGTAGCAAACCCAATAGTCAACTAAGCAATGCCACCTAAATTTACTTTTTTAGACTGCGTGCAACTAAACATATACATACATCACTCTCGTAGAAGCTTTACATCTAACATAAAAAACCATTACTTTCTATAATATACGAATTTTATATTAAAATAACCCTAATTAACGATATGAATCATTTACAGAAAATTACCCATGTGCACACAAGCAATCATAGTCACATATATGGTAAAATCGTAAAATGGACATGTAAATAAAATAAAAACATATCCATATTTCATACAATTGGTACTTATCTTAGAAAGACTATCACCAACTGTTTACAGACCGTCCACAAACCTCCCAACCATAGATTGTACTGTTCATCACTCTCAATAGTGAATCACCCCCGATATGGGATTGAACTCCACCCAGGGTAAAGGGATTCCTATCCAGGCTAAGGCTCATGGACAATAGGAAAGAATCCGTCTCAGGTGCTCACTCAACTAACATCCTACAACCTTTCATTCTCCACATGCCTGTCCCACCCAAGGAAGTGTGCCCCTTCTCTTCTCAATAGTTCCTCGGCTATCCCACTTCCCTTTCAGGGTTTCAGCAACAAGCCGGACTGGAAGTCTCAGAGAACTGTAGCTATAGTTTAGAACCAACGAAAATCAATCCCCAACAATTCTCTCGCCCAGAGAACTGCTCACGGGCTTGAAAACTTGCTTCTTCAATCCCACTCAGTACACCAACCAAAAGGGACGGGGAAACATGTTTCAGAAAGGTGGAATGGTTGTCGCAAGGATAACGGAATGTATGAGTGAAATGGTCATGGAGTCATTGACTGGATAACTGAGTGTTTTTTGGATCACTGTGAACTCTTTTCCCCTAACGATGGTTGGCCTGATGGTTTTTCCCTTCCCCCCCTTCTGTTCGTCTCCCCCCTTCTCTGAGAGCGAGGCCCCTCAGCTAAGTTTCCCCATGATATAAATGCATGTCCCCAACTTGACACTTGTCATATCAGAAGTTACTTTTATCCACATGTCCTCACCTTTAGAACTTAGGATAAAATTATCCATACTCTATGTTTTGGGAAATATTATTATAATATTCCCTTGGCTTTTGGCCCTCCCTTTCCCTATCTGGTGAATTTCATTCCCCCATCTCTTTATCATGGTTTGTTTGTGCGCAATGATGTATTTTATATTAATCATGAGTTCATGTACAAAGTAGGCACATTGGCCCTTTAGCATATAGGCGCGCTGGCCTAATTCCAAGACATAAGCATGCCAGCTTATAATACTAGCTCACCAGCCTATGATGCATATTATATACACAAATGTTTGCTTACATTAATATTGCACAGAATTAGTTACTGCACACTGTATCATCTCACTGTAAGGTTGCACACACCTTAGTTACTGCTCACGGTATTCAAAAATGTGCACATTACATCCCTTTATTGTGTGGTATATGCGCGCACCATGCCATGATAGGTGTATTACAAAATGATGTCTAAACAACTCACCAACTTAAATATACTTGTATTATATTTACATTTGGGTTTGGACGAGGGATATTACAATCCCCTCCCCTTATTTATGCACTATCCTCAGTGCATCATGTACCCATATACCACAAAAATTCTCAAAATTATTTAATAAGATGCAGGTATTCTGTCCGCATTACATCCTTATGCTCCCAAGTAGCATTTTCAGGTCCGTACTAGGTCCATTGGACCTTTACAAGACCTATGGATCGATTCTGGAGTTGTTTGATTTTTTGATCCAGGATGTGCACCAGATGCACTTGGAAAGCACCTTCTTTCTCCACCTAGATAACATCCCAATCAATAACATTATTAGAATCGAGTATATATTTCTTTAGCAATGATACATGGAAGACATTATGAATAGACATAGATGTAGACAATGTAATCATATAAGCAACTTGACCAATCCTCTCTAGGATTTCAAATGGTCCACAAAATCTGGCTGTCAACTTGGCGCAACTTCCTAGCTTTAGAGAACTCCTATTAGCTTATACTTTCAAGAAAACATGATCACCCACTTTGAATTCTCTGTGGGTTCTGTTTTTATCCACATAACTTTTTTGTTTGTCTTGGGCAGTTTTCAAATTCTTCTTAATTTTTAACATTTGGTCCTCCATCTCTTTGAGAAACTCTAGCCCAACTATTGTTCGATTAGCAGGGTTATACGAACTTATTAGATTATTTCACCTTCTGCCGTAAAGTGCTTCAAATGGGCTCATTTTCAATGATGCCCGATACCCATTTTTATAAGCGAATTCTACTAAATGTAAGTAGTCTTCCCATTTTGATGGTTTGTCCATCACATACATTCTCAACATATCTTCTATCACCCTATTCACTCTTTCTGTCTGTCCATTAGACTCGGGATGGTAAGTTGTACTAAATCTTAGATTCATTCCAAATCCTTTGAACAATCCTTTCCAGATATTTGAGGTGAATTTCGTGTCTCTGTCAGATACAATCATTTTAGGAATTCCGTGCAATTGTGCCACTTCCCTTATGAAAATATCAGTGACATCTGCTGCCTTGTGAGTAGTTTTTAGTGGAATGAAATGGGCATCTTTTGTAATCTTGTCCACCACTACCATAATCAAATCATGTAGCTTTCCTGTTCTGGGCAATCCCATAATAAAATCCATTGTCACCACTTCCCACTTCCATTCAGGAATGGGAAAAGGTTGCAACAATATTGTTGGGTGCCTATCCTTTGTTTTAACTTTCTGGCATTCCATACACCTAGCGATGTATTCTGCAATTTATCTCTTCATACTTGGCCAAAGTATTGGCTCTTGATCGTTGTTACGGTTTTTTGATATCCAGGGTGCCCTGCATAAGGAACATTATGCATCTCATGCAAAATTATACGTTTCAAGTCCTGAACATTTGGTACAAAAATTTTGTTCTTCTGCAGCAATATTCCATCTACTTCCAACTTATAAATATCCATCTTCTGTGGTGTCTTACCTTGCTGTAGCTTTGCTATCAATTATCTGTACTACAAATCTGTATTTGCAGCCTCTAGAATTTTTCTTTTAACATTAGTTTGATACATGCTGATGGTTGTAGCATGAAACTCATGTACTCTCCTACTGAGTGCATCAACCACTTTATTTTCTTTCCCTTTGATATTCCTTATATCAAAGTCATATTCTCTTAGAAATTCTAACCATCTACTTTGTCTAGCATTTAGATTTGGCTAATCAAATAAATATTTCAAACCATTTTGGTTTGTTATTAGCTCAAAACTCTTTCCCATGAGGTAGTGTTGCCATTTCCTCAGAGCATGCACTATGGCTGCCAACTTGAAATCATGAGTGACATAGTTTCTTTCATGCTCCTTCAACTTCCTTGATTGATGACATATCACAAATCCATTTTGACTGAGGACTCCACCCAGTCCTTCATTACATGCATCTATGCATACAATGAAATCTTCATTTGGGTCTGCGATCCTTAGTTGGAGAACTTGTCAATAATTGTTTCCAATGTTGGAAACTCTTTTTATAATCTGACGTCCACTGAAAATTCATACCTTTTCTTTGCAAAGAAGTGATTGGATTTGCTATCTTCGAGAATACTCCAATGAATCTCCTATAGTAGCCCGCAAGGCCCATGAAAGATATGACCTCTATCACATTCTTTGGTGATGACCATTCTCTAATGGCTTCTACCTTCTCAGGGTCCACTGCTATCCCATCTTTTGAGATGATATGCCCGAAATAATGAATTTGTTTCTGATAAAATGAGCACTTGCTCAATTTGGCATACAAATATTGTTCCCTTAATACTTGCAACACCATACTCAAATGATGTTCATGCTCTTCCTTTGACTTGGAATATATAAGAATGTCATCCAAAAAGACAATGACCAACTTGTCCAAGTACTCTCAGAAAACACCATTCATTAAGCACATGAAAACGGCTGGTGCATTTGACAATCCAAATGGTACCACTGTGAACTCATAATGACCATACCTTGTCCTGAAGGCAGTCTTGTTGATATCCTCTTCTTTAATTCTTACCTAATGGTATCCCGATCTGAGATCTATCTTTGAAAATATCCTTCCATCCTTCAATTGATCAAAGTCATCGTCAATCCTTGGTAGAGGATATTTGTTCTTAACAGACACTTTATTCAATTGTTTGAATTCAATGCACAATCTTAATGTTCCATCTTTCTTTTTCAAAAACAAGACTAGGGCACCCCAAGGTGATACACTTGGGTGTATATACCCCTTCTTCAGAAGTTCTTCAATATGCATTTTCAACTCCTTCAATTCTAGTGTACTCATTCTGTAAGGAGTCTTTGACACTGGCATTGCTCCAGATAGCAAATCTATAGAGAAATTAATGTCTCTCCTTGGGGGTAGTTCGGGTACTTCCTTGAATAAATATTCAAAGTCTTTCAAGACTGGATAATCCTCCAAATTTGGCACCTTGTCTCTAGGTGTCTCCTCCATATGAGCTGCAAGTATTTGACATCCCCTTCTATAACATTTCTTCAGTTGTAATGCTGAAATTTCTCTAACGGTTACTGTCCTGGGAATTCCCTACACTTCCCTTTGGTTCCCTTCCTCGTCCAAGCAAGTGAATTCTTTGTTATAACAATCCAATAGAGCATTATGTAGGTCCAACCAATCCATCCCAATTAAACAGTTGTAGGAACCTAATAGTAAGATGTTCAAATCTTCCCTGGTATTTAGTCCATTAATGTCTATGAGGCAAGACTTAACCATCTCATTAACTTTTCTCCTGGCTCCTGTAGCCAGTTGCACCAACCAGGATTTCCCATGCTTGCTTCTTGGTAAATGTGAACTTTCCACCATCTTTGGGTCTATATAACTATGGTCATCTCCTGAATCAATTAAAATAGAAAAGGTTTGGTTGTTGATCATACCTTCCACTTCATTCATGTGGGACCGATACTCTGCTTGCTTGTTGTCCAGGGCTGCATAAATCCTTGGCACATTTCTGCCCATGTCCCCTATTGTCTCAGCTCATTGTACATTGTGAACAGTCCTATCTTTTTCACCCCTGTGAGGACAATCTTTGAACCTATGGTCTCCTTTACAACCCCAACATTGCATAGGTGGTTGTCTTGGTCCTTGACTCCCTGTGTCAATCACTCTGGAATCCTTATATGTTTGCTACCATTGTGGATTATTTCTGAAGAATGGTGGCTTATCTCCCTTCTTCCTCTGATCCATCTTGAATTTCTTATTTTCTTCCCAAGCCCTTTGGAAAGTTGGTCTTGCTTTCAGCTGGTCATATAAGCATTTATCTCTTCTTATGGCCTCTTCTAATGTCTTGGGATCATCATACTCTATTTTGTCACTTATGAATGATGGAAATCCACTTAAGTACCGTTGAATCTTGACTATTCTATCCTTAATGAAAGATACATACTTCAACAGTTCCAAAAACCTTGTCTCATATTCATCTATGGTAGCACATCCAAGCTTGAGTTCAAAGAACTCTTTCATTTTCTTGTCATTGTATCTCTTGGTCAAGTACTTCTTCTCAAAATACTTCTTGAATTCTCTCCAAGTAACACTTTTCTTGACAATGTGTTGTACCTGTACAAGTTGATCCCACCACATGGAGGCCTTTCCTTTGAGTTGATATATAGCAATTCTACCTTCAACATAAGAAGAATAATTATGCAATTGAAAATACTTCCTCATGCCTAGCAACCATGTTTCAACATCTTCATCCTTCTTGTGCTCACAATCAAATGTAGGAGGTTTGATTTTGTTCATTTCTCCTCACAGCTCATCCACCCCAGATATCTTATACCTTCTGACAGGGGATAGACTTGAGTTGTTGCCTGCTCTCTTATGGGAATTCCTATGGGAATGATGGTGATGTCTACTAGCACTTTTTACTTCTCTCTTCTCCTCTAAAGGTTTGTGACTCTCAGATCTACTTGAGTTACTCTCCTTAACCAATTTCTTCTCTATTCTATTCAAACTTTCCAATAGCTTCATGTTGAAGTCATCTTGCTGCTCTTTTTCTTTCATAAGCCTTTCATTATTAGCTTTATGGCTTTGGACATCCTTCTGCAAATTCTTAATGGTCTCAACCATATTCATATCTTCATTTCATTCTTCTCCATGTCAGTTGGAGTTCGTTCCTTCCATGCCCAAATGGACATCCATCCCTCTGTTCTTATCTGGATGACTGTAATTTTCCTGTGCCTCTTCCATTCCTACGTACTCTGCACTGGTCTGTCATGTCCAAGTTGTTTCTAATTCTGCAAAACGTGCAGCCATTGAAACTAATCATATTAACAAATCAATAATTCATGAGAATATGCACCATTTCGATTCATCATACACATCGACATTATCACTCCCAGTTTGTTGGTGTTATCACCATGACAATTCTAGATAAGACCCAAGTCTCGAGAACGCTGACGCGCAATGTCTTCTGAGATACACTTGCGCAAGGTGGTATTTTCAAAACCACTTTCACCAAGATGCGGTATCATGTGTCCCAGCATGTCAAATCCACCACTCATGGAGCGAGCGACGGCTAGTCAGATCACCCTGCTCCATTTGTTCGATACTTCGCAGCCATGTGACGTCAGCTGAACGTCGCCATGTAACGAACTCAATAGATAATCATTCGAAATGGATTGGCTGAGCATGGCAACCCAATGCTGATTGTACGTAATCTATCTGTGCTTCATAAATGGAGTTCTATAATTACCACTCCCCAAGTATGAAGATATTTGTGTATCCATAACTATAGTAATATTCAAGCTACTTGACTTCCTGCTCTCTGTAAAGACACATCTTAGTATCTCCAACTCAAGATACATGGACAAAGATAAGTCGAGTGAAACTGGTTATTCAAGAAACATGCTAGGCTTTATTGCGAATAAGGAGGAAAGGGTCCTCGTGCACATTATAGCAACTAAGTTCCACACAGAGTCGGTTATATAATCATGATTGGAAGTCAGGTTGAATCCCATTATAAAGGATTTAGTCATCAACATGCCAACAGTGAAGAAGAAAAGGAGTAAGTGTCATAAGAAGGAGGAATCTACGGTTGAAGCGACCGAAAGAGTTGGAGAAAATAAACAGATTTGGTTAGAATCCTCTTTAAAGGTGGTGATCACTAGCTTGAAGTAAGTCTTCAACTAATATAAGCATGTCTCAACGAATTTTGAACAACCTATAGCAGAGGTAGAAGTACAAGAGATGATAGGCTTGTTCTTCAACGATCCTTTCTACAACAGGCTAACTGTTGTCATCACCCTTTTGTAATTTTGTGATTAATATGATTATATAAATACAGAAATGGATTTTAGACAGTTTTATTACAATTTCTATCTGGTAATGTTATGACTCTTGTTTTCTTTTATAATAAGTTTTTCTTGTAATCTTATATTTTATTTTTATCTGTCTAAATCGAAAGAAATTAAAATTCGGAATTATTTTTAATTAATGCTTCAATGCAGTTATGTGTTTATGTTTCTTTTATTATTATTCAATTTAAACTCAGACTCCTCACCTTCCAAGTGACTTCGCGTGCATTAACTCGCCCTATTCCTTTATATTATTGTGCATAACAATATGACAAAGTAAACGCTTCCTTGCGCACATAAATATACTGTGTATTTCTTCTTTGTCGTACCGACTACTTACGCACACTACTCTGGCATTGTGCGCCAACATCTACTACACATAGTTTCAATACTATGCATCAGTATTCCACATGCATTTTCTTCCTATACATACCCCATGTCAAGTTTAAGATATTCCTTCGCGCTCAAATATCTGCGCATAGTACTGAATACACCGTCATGAAACAACTTATACTCATACTTATGTGCACACCAACAAAAATCCTCTGCGTTAAGAAAAACTTGCACACCCCATGTGCACCTTACTATGGGTATGCTTACCACGCAAGGCTATTTTTTAGTGCATGCATCTACACGTAATAATATTTCGTGTGACGCCACAATTTACTACACATACTGGCACATCATGGTTTCCCGAGTGGTGCCAAATTTACCACACGTGCCAGTACAACAACCTTTTCCAAGGAAACGCTATGACTCTAATTCTGGTCACTTCTAAGTTACTTTTCTGTGAATATTCACTTCAATTTCACCCTTCTGGCCCGTCCAAGCTCAGTGTTGAACTATGCTCTGATACCAAACTGTAACGATCCCCTCAACCAACCTGAGGCCGGGGAATGCCACTCCAGAAAAACCACTCATGCTCTGATGCCAGTTGGTAACCTTCCAAGCCATAAATCCAGAACATGCTACTCTGGGAACGTCTGTCGTTCCCATACTGCGGAACATACAGTAGCATACCCAATAGTCAATTGAGCAATGCCACCTAAATTTACTTTTTTAGACTGTGTGCAACTAAACATATACATACAACATGCTCGTGGAAGCTTTACATCTAACATAAAAAACCATTAATTTATGTAATATACAACTTTTGTATTAAAATAATTGTAATTAACGATATGCATCATTTACAGGAAATTACCCATGTGCACACAAGCAATCATAGTCACATATATGGTAAAATCATAACATGGACAAGTAAATAACAAAACAACATATCCATATTTCATACAATTGGTACTTATCTTAGAAATACTGTCACCAACTGCTTGCAGACCGTCCACGAACCTCCCAGCCATAGATTGCACTATTCATCACTCTCAACAATGAATCACCCCCAAGCTGGGACTGAACTCCACCCACGGTAAAGGGATTCCTATCCAGGCTAAGGCTCATGAACAACAGGAAAGACTTTGTCTCAGGTGATCACTCAACTAACAACCTACAACCTCTCATTCCACACATACCTATCCCACCCAAAGAAGTGTGCCCCTTCTCTGCTCAACAATCCCTCGGATGCCCCACTTCCTTTCCAAGGATTCAACAACAGGCCAAACCAGAAGTCTCAGAGCATTGTAGTTGTAGTTTAGCACCAATGGAAATCAATCCCCAACAATTCTCTCGCCTAGAGAACTACTCATAGGCCTGACAACCCGCTTCTTCAATCCCACTCCAAGCTAACCAGGTACACCAACCAAAAGGGATGGGGAAACAGGTTTCAGAAAGGTGGAATGGCTATCTCAAGGATAACAGAATGTATGTGTGAAATGGTCATGGAGTCATTGACTGGATAACTGAGTGTTTTTTGGATCACTGTGAACTCTTTTCCCCAAACGATGGTTGGCCTGATGGTTTTTCCCTTCCCCCCCTTTTGTTCATCTCCCCCCTTCTTTGAGAGTGAGGCCCCTTAGATAAGTTTCCCCATGATATCAATACATGTTCCCAACTTGACACTTGTCATATCAGAAGTTACTTCTATTCACTTGTCCTGAACTTTAGAACTTAGGATAAAATTATCCATACTCTATGTTTTGGGAAATATTAATATAATATTCCCTTGAATTTTGTCCCTCCCTTTCCCTAACTCGTGAATTTCAGTCCCCCATCTCTTTATCGTGGTCGATCTGCGTGCAGTGATGTATTTTATATTAATCATGAGTTCATGTATAAAGTAGGTGCATTGGCCCTTTAACATCTAGGCACGCTGGCCTAATTCCAAGACATAAGCATTTCGGCTTATAATACTGGCTCACCAGCCTATAATGCATATTATATACACAAAGGTTCGCTGACCTTAATATTGCATGCACTTAGTTACTGCACATTTTATCCTCTATCTCTAAGGTTGCACACACCATAGTTACTACACGCGGTATTCAAAAATGTGCACATCACATCCCTTTACTACGTGGTATATGAACCCACCATGCCATGACAGGTGTATTACAAAATGATGTCTAAAGAACTCACCAGATTAAATATACTTGTATTATATTTACATTTGGGTTTGGCCGAGGGATATTACAATCCCCTCCCCTTATTTATACATTATCCTCAGTGCATCATGTACCCATATACCACAAAAATTCTCAAAATTCTTCAAAAGGATGTGGGTATTCTGTCTGCATTGCATCCTCATGCTCCCAAGTAGCGTCTTTAGGTCCGTACCAGATCCATTGGACCTTTACAAGCCCTATGGATCAATTCTGGAGTTGTTTGATTTTTTGATCCAGGATGTGCACCGGATGCACTTGGAAAGCGCCTTCTTTCTCCACTTGGATAACATCCCAATCAATAACATGATTAGCATCGGGTATATATTTCTTTAGCAATGATACATGGAAGACATTATGAATAGACATAGATGTAGGCAATGTAATCATATAAGAAACTAGACCAATCCTCTGTAGGATTTCAAATGGTGCACAAAATATGGCTGCCAACTTGGCGCATCTTCCCAGCTTCATATAAATCCTATTAGCTTTTACTTTTAGGAAGACATGATCACCCACTTTGAATTATCTGTGGGTTCTGTTTTTATCCGCATAACTTTTCTGTCTATCTTGGGAAGTTTTCAAATTCTTCTTAATTGTTAACATTTGGTCCTCCATATCTTTGAGCAACTCTAGCCCAACTACTGTTCTATTAGCAGGGTTATCCCAACTTACTAGAGTATTTCACCTTCTGCCATAAAGTGCTTCAAATGGGCTCATTTTCAATGATGCCTGATACCCATTGTTATAATCGAATTCTACTAAATGTAAGTAGTCTTCCCATTTTGATGGTTTGTCTATCACATACATTCTCAACATATCTTCTATCACCCTATTCACTCTTTCTGTCTATCCATCAGAATCAGGGTCCACTGCTATCCCATCTTTTGAGATGATATGCCCCAAATAATGAATTTGTTTCTGATAAAATGAGCACTTTCTCAATTTGGAATACAAATGATGTTCCCTTAATACTTGCAACACCATCCTCAAATGATGTTCATGCTCTTCCTCTAACTTGGAATATATAAGAATTTTATACAAAAATACAATTACAAACTTGTCCAAATACTCTCAGAAAACACCATTCATTAAGCACATGAAAACAACTCGTGCATTTGACAATCCAAGTGGTACCACTGTGAACTCATAATGACCATACCTTGTCCTGAAGGCGGTCTTGTTGATATCCTCTTATTTAATTCTTACCTGATGGTGTCCCAATTTGAGATATATCTTTGAAAATATCCTTGCATCCTTCAATTGACCAAAGAGGTCGTCAATCCTTGGTAGATGATATTTGTTCTTAACAGTCACTTTATTCAATTGCCTGAAGTCAATGCACAATATTAATGTTCCATATTTCTTTTTCACAAACAAGACTAGGGCACCCCAAGGTGATACACTTGGGTGTATATACCCCTTCTTCAGAAGTTCTTCAAGCTTCATTTGCAACTCCTTCAACTCTGGTGTACTCATTCTGTAAGGAGTCTCTGACACTGGTGCTACTCTAGGCATCAAATCTATAGAGAAATCAATGTCTCTCCTTGGGGGTAGTTTGGGTACTTCCTTGAATACATATTCAAACTCTTTCAGGACTGGATAATCCTCCAAATTTGGCACCTTGTCTCTAGGTGTCTCCTCCATATGAGCTGCAATTATTTGACATCCCCTTCTATAACATTTCTTCAGTCGTAATGCTGAAATTTCTCTCACGGTTACTGTCTTGGGAATTCCCTGCACTTTTCTTTTGTTCTCTTCATCATCCAAGGAAGTGAATTATTTGTTATGAAAATACAATAGAGCATGATGCAGGTCCAACCAATCCATCCCAATTAAACAGTCATAGGAACCTAAGGGTAAGATGTTCAAATATGCCCTTGTATTTAGTCCATTAATGTCTATGAGGCAGGACTTAACCATCTCATTAACTTTTCTCCTAGCTCCTATAGCCAGTTGCACCAACCAGGATTTTCCATGCTTGCTTCTTGGTAAATGCAAAATTTCCAGCATCTTTGGGTCTATATAACTATGGCTAGCTCCTAAATCAATTAAAATAAAAAAGGTTTGGTTGTTGATCATACCTTAAACTTCAATCATGTGGGACTTATACTCTGCTTGCTTATTGTCCAGGGCTACATAAATCCTTGGCACATTTCTTTCCATGTCCTCTATTGTCTCAGCTCATTGTACATTGTGAACAATCCTACCTTTTTTGCCTCTGTGAGGACAATATTTGAACCTATGGTCTCCTTTACAACCCCAACATTGCATAGGTGGTTGTCTTGGTCCTTGACTCCCTGTGTCAATCACTCTGGTTTTCTTATGTGTTTTCTGCCATTGTGGATTATTTCTGAAGAATGGTGGCTTAGCTCCCTTCTTCCTCTGATCCATATTGAATTTCTTATTGTCTTCCCAAGCCCTTTGGAAAGTTGGTCTTGCTTTCAGCTGGTCATATAAGCATTTAGCTCTTCTTATGGTCTCTTCTAATGTCTTGGGATCATCATACTGTATTTTTTCACTAATGAACGATGGAGATCAACTTAAGTATTGTTGAATCTTGACTATCTTATCCTTAATGAAAGATACATACTTCAACAGTTCCAAAAATCTTCTCTCATATTCATCTATGGTCACACTTCCAAGCTTGAGTTCAAAGAACTCTTTCATTTTCTTGTCATAGTATCTCTTGGTCAAGTACTTCTTCTCAAAATACTTCTTGAATTCTCTCCAAGTAACACTTTTCTCAACAATGTGTTGTACCTGCACAAGTTGATCCCACCACATGGAGGCCTTTCCTTTGAGTTGATAGATAACAATTCTACCTTCAGCATAAGAATAATAATTATGAAATTGAAATACTTCCTCATTCCTAGCAACCATGTTTCGGCATCTTCATCCTTCTTGTGCTCACCATCAAATGTAGGAGGTTTGATTTTTTTCATTTCTCCTCGTAGCTCATCCACCCTAGATCTCTTATACCTTCCTACATGGGATAGATTTGATTTTTTTCATGCTCTCTTATGGGAATGCCTATGGGAATGATGGTGATGTCTACTAGCACTTTTTACTTCTCTCTTCTCCTCTGAAGATTTGTGACTCTCAGATCTACTTGAGTTACTCTCCTTAAACAATTTCTTCTCTATTCTGTTCAAACCTTCCAATAGCTTCATGTTGAAGTCATCCTGCTACTCTTTGTCTTTCATAAGCCTTTCATTATTAGCTTTATGGCTTTGGACATCCTTCTCCAAATTCCTAATGGTCTCAGCCATATTCATATCTTCCTTTCTTTCTTCTCCATGTCCATTGGAGTTCGTTCCTTCCATGACCAAATGGACATCCATCCCTCTGCTCTTCTCTGGATGAATGTAATTCTCTTGTGCCTCTTCCGTTCCTACAGACTCTACACTAGTCTATCCTGATCGAGTTGTTGTTAATTCTACAAAACGTGCAACCATCGAAACTAATCAGATTAACAAATCAACAATTCACGAGAATATGCACCATTTCGATTCAGCATACACATCAGCATTATCAGTCCCGATTTCTTGGTGTCATCACAATGACAATTATAGAAAAGACCCAAGTCTCAAGAACGCTGACGCGCAGTGTCTTCTGAGATAAACTTGCGCAAGAAGGTGATATTGTTGAAACCACTTTTGCCAAGACGCGGTATCACATGTTCCAACATGTCAAATCCACCACTCATGGAGTGGGCGACAGCTAGTCAGATCACCCTACTCCATTTGTTCGATACTTCATAGCCATGTGACATCAACTGAATGCCACCATGTAATGAACTCAATAACTAATCATTCAAAATGGATTGGTTGATCATGGCAACCCAATGCTCCTTATACATAATCTGTCTACAGTTCATAAATGGAGTTCTATAATTACCACTCCCCAAGTATGAAGATATTTGTGTATCCATAACCATAGTAATCTTCAAGCTTCTTGACCTCCTGCTCTCTGTAAAGACACATTTTAGTATCTCCAACTCGAGATACATGGACAAAGCTAAGTCGAGTGAAACTGGTTATTCAAGCAACATGCTAGGATTTCCTACAAATAAGGAGGAAAGGGTCCTCGTGCACCTTCTAGAAACTAAGTTCCACATAGAGCCGGTTATAGAATCGCAATTGGAAGTCAGGCTGAATCCCATTATAAAAGATTTAGTCATCAACAGGCAAGCTGCTAAGAAGAAAAGGAGTAAGTGGCATAAGAAGGAGGAATCTACGGTTGAAGCGGTTGAAAGCATTGGAGAAAATCAACCGATCTGGTTAGACTCCTCTTTAAATGCGGAGATTGCTAAGATGAAGTAAGTCTTCAACTACTATAAGCAAGTCTCGATGAATTTAGAAAAACCTGTAGTGGAGTTAGAAGTACAAGAGATGATAGGCCTGTTCTTCAATGGTCTTTTCTACAACAGGCTAACTGTTGTCGTCACCCTTTTGTAATTTTGTGATTAATATGATTATATAAATAAAGAAACAAATTTTAGACTGTATTATTACAATTTCTATCTCGCAATGTTATGACCCTTGTTTCATTTATAATAAGTTTTTCTTGTAATCTTATATTTTACTTTTATCTTTCTAAATCGGAAGAAATTAAAATTTGGAATTCTTTTTAATTAATTCTTCAATGCGTTTATGTGTTTATGTTTCTTTTATTATTATGAAATTTAAACTCAGACTCCTCGCCTTCCAAGCGACTTCGCGTGAATTAACTCGCCCTGTTCCTTTATATTATTGTGCATAACAATATTACAAGGTAAACGCTTCTCTTCACACCTAAATCTACTGTGCATTTCTTCTTCGTCGTACCAACTACTTACAGACACTACTATGGCGTTGTGCACCAAAATCTATTGATCTAAAAATGAAGAAGACTTGAAAAACTTGAATAATTATTGCAAGTGAAATGTTATGTGTTTAAAGCAACAAGATCAATTTGCAACACATAAATTAAGGATTACTTATGTGAACTACACATAGACAACAACATAAAACAATGAACATCAGCACATAAACACAACAGCTTGATAAAGGAGTTCACCCCTCTTCGGGCTACATCTCCTGGTCCAGCTTCCAATGGATCATTATTATTAAATTTCTCAAAGTGATCAAAAACATGCCTTACAATTCTCAAAATGACAAACCGACTGCTCCAATGGCTTCCCAGCATCCCAAAACCCCTGTCTGGGCTCTTTCGGCACCTCAATCGGTCGAAAAATGAAGAAGTTAGCCTCCTTGAAGTCTCCCTCTTCAAATTTGTTGTCTCTGGTTCTACAAATTGCACCCTTGCTTAAGAAAACCTGGCTCACACGCTCTTTTAAGCAGAAAAACTCAGTCTCGTACGCAACCGCGCACCGGTACAAACTGTAGGACGGTTAAGAGTGCACCAGCCCCTAACCGCCTCGGCTCTTGGGAACATGGCGCCATAGGACCACGTGCTTTTAAAAAGTGGTTAAGTTCATTTGACAACCGTGTGAACTAATTGTGTAACCCCCGTGCATTTAAAACACGGTTCATACAATGGTCATATGCGCAACACATAGACCGTGGGCTAACCGCGCACATATATGCAATGGTTATAAACTATGGTTTAATTGTTATATACACCTGCACGCAATTTGTTAACGCCGCTTCATATATGATATGGTCACATGGTTTACAATGAAACCACGGGTCGGGGCTAGGCCCCGGCCCGCGTCGCTTTCCAAATACAACAACATACCACATTAAATATAAATGCGAATACATATATAACAAGGAATGTTAGGTGACATGATGATTAGTGGAGTATTGTTAAGGCGTATGTTGTGGGAGGTCCGGGGGTCGAACCCCGTGGCCTCCATTAGTTTTCCATAGCCATTATAAGCCAACCAACGAGGGACACGTGGCACCCAAGCATTGGGCCACGTGCCCTCATACCATTCGTTGCCAATGAGACATGTGTCAACACCCGATTCGCCAGCAACCATCCAACCAACAATTTCCACGTCATCACTGTATGATCGTATGGTCTTGCCACATCACCGTACGGATTGTATGAACTGTACGGACAGGTACAGTCAGCATCCCAAAATTTTGCTTGTTTGGCTTGGCGGACAGATCGCGATATCTCCTCCATACGGACTCCGTTTGCAAAAGTAAATATACCACCGGAATCAGAAAGATGATACAGATGCAATGGAACTGTTTTCGTCGCATTCCGAGCACTTTGAAAATTGAGCAAAATTTGATCCCCTGATCACACCTCCCCATTGGGAAGCTTTTGGACCTCCAAAAGACTATCTCAGTCTATGTGAATATTAGGGTATAGTACCCTCACCCTTCCAACCTCAATCCACTTGGCCTTTCTTGGATTCGTCCCTTTAAGACCAACTCGCAAATACTCCACATTTCCTCGCTTCGAAGTTCGCATCCTTCTGTCAAGTATGGTGTCCTCCTACAGTTCTGTTAGATACTTTGGAGAAAAATCATCTATGGAAGGAATCTGAACATGCTCTCCTTGATCATCAATCAATAGAGGCTCATACAACTTCAAATTCTCAACATTAACAACTTCATACATCTGCATATATGGAGGCAAATCTAAATGAAAAGCATTGTTACCAATCTTGCCGACAATTTTGAAGGGACC
>JZKD02S0455457.1:84768-98584 GCA_000966675.3 Picea glauca
AAAGTTTATTAACAAAGTGTTCAAGAATACAGTATGCCACTGTTTCACCTAGGTCTATGTCTAGAATCTACACTAGTGAACCATGAAACTAGGGGTACACATGCCTAAATAGGTCTTGCAGTCGTATTCCCATTTACATGTGATTATCTCCAAGCTCCAAAAAAATATTATTACAATTGTATGCTTGAGCATGAGATGATTGAAGCATCTACATGTTTCATTACCTACATCATATCTACTCCAAATACAATTTCCAAGTACTTCTCAATTGAGTATTTATATTAGCACTATATTCCCAAGAAAATGATGTTTGAAGAATATACTTGCTTCTTCACCCACATCCCTCTCTATTTCAAATATAGTGAGACAAATCAGGCACTCCTTGATTGAGTACTTATTCATCTGTTATCCTATTGTACTTTTGCCAATGCTCCATGTCAATCCTTGTAATGAATTTCCATTTTCTCTCCATTATTGGGATGACATGGGAAGCATATCTCATGAAACAAAAATGATACAGTTTCTCCATTGTTGGATTCCAATATGAACTTCCCAGACCACTCTTGCTAGAGATTCTAGGTCTAGTTAGCTCTAATACCAATTGTTAAAAATAAGAGAGATAAATAGCGTAGTGATATATTCCCAAAAAACACAAAATATCACAATCATGCATATATAACCGATATAAATGGAAAAAATATATTTACCCTAGAAACTCAAACTGGTAAAACTAGCCTTCATGCTAAAGAAATATTCATTAACTGTGCCCAATCTAGCCAAGTTAGGCAAACACTAGCCACTTGAATCCTCTTATAATGGAGTAAACCAAGCATTTAAATATGCTTCATCACATCATATACCATGGGAAAATACCATGGGTTACCCAATATTGTGGGCTCGCAAACCACCAACAATAACCCATTAATGGTCAAATCAAGGTTATCTTAACTACTATATGAATGAGTCAAGATTTACCCAACATTCTCCCCTTTAAAATTGACTTGGGATAAAAAAATACCCCCATAAAATTTTGTTAACAAGGTATATAATAATATAACATGCCCCCTATAACCTAGGTCTATGTCAATACCTTACATTGATGACCCACCAAAATAGGGGTACACATGCCAAAATAAGTCTTTTAGTTGTATGCCCATTTACACATGTGATTAAATTCAACTCCATAAAAGTGCTTACAATTGTATGCTCAAGCATGTGATTCTTGAAGCATCTACCTTCTTTAGTACTTGCATCATGCCTTCTCCAAATACAATTACCAAGTACTTCTCAATTGACTTCTTATCTTACCATTGTATTCATGAGAAAATTATGCTTGAAGCATATATCTACTCTTTTACTTGCATCCCTCTCTACTCTTAATATAGTGAGCCAAATGAATAACTCCTTAAATGAGTACTTATTCATATTCTACTAATCCTTGTAATTCATTTCTATGCCCCATTCACCATGGCTCATACCATGAACCATCACTTTAATTTTGTACCCCAATCCAAACATTGTTCATCATTCATAAATAACATAAGCATGCATGGTGTACATTGAGGTGACATCGATTTACTAGACCACAAAATTTATGACCATGACCAAAATTCATGTGACATATACATTCCATCCATTACATAAAACATGATCCAAAAGGAAATTACAAATAAGGGTTTATAAAAATGCCAAAATACTTAAATTAAAAATAATACTTGATCAATAGTTCTTTGCCGATCCAGATTATTTTCGGCACAAAATGAGAGAGGAGATATAAAAAATAAATATACAGAGATATTTAAAGAGATCCAATAATACAATAGATATATATCAGATATATAAAAAGAGACACAGATATACAATAATGCACAATTTTTATTAATGAGCGAAATGTACAAAACTGTAGAAATGCAAAGTGAAAGACTCGCCAGAATGGTGGCAACTTATCTACGAGAAGATATGTGATGGCTACTCACATTCACAATAATATGATTTTTAGAGTGAGGCTCCAAGGAATTTTTAACATAAATAAAATCCACAATCCTAACCCCATAAGATGAAAATCCAATAGTTTTGTGGACCTCGTATAGGGTAGTTTGGTGTATCAACTTCCCGGGGGCGTAACTTTGGAATACGATCTTTGTTTGGCGTGCACGATAGCTCGTTGGAAAGGTATCATCGAGGAGATTAATTTTGGGGGCTCAATCAGAGCCTTTATTTATCTTGAGGTGATAGATCCAAAAATAAATTCATTTAGGCCCTCAAAATGTCCCTGGAAGTTTAGGAACCAAAACACTACTAAAAATAGTAAGTTGCTAGAAAACTGTTTTGATCCAGTTGGAATAGGTGGGTGGCCACTGATATCCACCTGAATCAGTCCTCCATCCTTAGGAAGAAATGGTCTCCATTGCGTTGAGTTTTGGGGGGATAGTGGAAAGAGATTTTTGAATCTGAACGTTGATGATCTTCTTCCCTTAATGCTGCAGAAGTTGTGATGCTTAGCTTGTTGAAGGCTTTCATTAACTTGTGGCTAGAAGGGTTGGACCTTTTTAACCAATATGGCTACATGATATGACTACGTGTAGAAGGAATCCTTGTGCTTAGCTTCAATATTTTTGACCTACTTCTCCTAGACAAAAGGTTCTTGAACTGAGGCTGTAGTGGTTGCAGTGTTCTTCTATTCACCTTTTGAATAGATTATGAAGAAGTTTAATTTTGTAGTATGAGATACTACCTTGTGACACTTTTTAGGTGGGATAGTAGTCAAAAATACCTCTGGTATATTGTAGGTATGACCCCCCAAAGTAATAATGGAACTACATGGTTGAGACACATGGATAGCATGGTGCTTTCACATGTATGGTTGGCCCAAGATAATATCACAGACATCCAGTGGGGAAATCAATACTACTGGCTAACATAGAGATCACGTCCCTGGTGAATCCACCTGATGTTGTATGGTTGTAGGTGTGGTGTTCCTATGGCTTCTACTATCAACAATAAAATGAAGTGGGGTCCCCTTCACCCACATCTCTGAATGAAAAAGGTTCCCCCCCTCTTTAGGATCTACTAGTTCTCTAGGTTGAATTAATGTTGTAGTCATGACAATAGTAGTGGGGTCTACATCAATGATTTGTCTTCTACCAATATTTTTTGAATCAGACTCTGAATCAGAGTTCGACTCCTTGTCTTTGATCTTGGCCATCAATGACTGTTTTAAGAGACATTCATAAGTGTTGTGCTAGGGGATTTTGTGGAAATCACACCATTTTCCAATGTCCTTCTTCATATTTTCGTTACCCTTCTTTTCCTATGGCTTGGAATGGTTTTGTGAAGGTTGGTTGTTAGGACACATTTACCATATTTTTGTTGTTGCATATTTTTCAGATCCGAACTCTCATTTGTTCTGGTGCTTAAATTTGTACTTGATTTTAACATAGTATCGATAAGCAACACCCAGTGATGGGATGTCCAAAAAATACATTTTCAGATTGGATGTATCTGTGTAGAGCCCCATGGTATTTCAGAACTATATGTCACTCAGAGTATTTGATACCTAGCTTGGTGCACAAGGTATGGATGGTATTGGTGAACTTCAACACTACTTGGCCCCTCTCTTGTCGTAGTGTGGTCCATCTCATGTACTGGTCTTCATAGTTTCCAACAGGGTAATATTGTTCCTTGACCGCATCCACAAAAAAATCCTAAGTGGGATCGTGTTACACATAAAAAATACTCACTTTGATAGTGTCGCAAGTGTCATCATTACAAAGGTCGCAAGTGTCGCAAGTGTCAGGGAAGCATACTTCCATGATGCCTATGTCGTGCATGTAACCAACATAAGGAGGACACTTGGCACATGTCAAACACTTGATTTGGAAGAGGAGGAAAGGTTAACTAGGCTCATGAACCTTTTTCCATTTGAAAGCACCCCAAAACTGAGTTTTTGGAGGGGAGTGCTCCCCTATAACTATCTCAGGAGTGTTGGCACCTCCCCATAAGCCATCAGGGAGCATTATAGTGCTGCATCAGCCATTTTGCAGGAGCGCTCCTACCTCCAGGAGTGTTGGTGCTCCCCTATACACTACTAGGGAGCGCTACAGTGCTCTGATGGACTTTTTGAGGGAGCACTGCCTATTCTGGGCAGTAGTTAAGTTGTTGAGATGAATGGGGGAAGGATCCTTTAATTCTTAGAAGTCAGTTGGGTTTGAATCCTCAATCAATCCATGATCTTAGGGAAGATCTCTAACTAGAGGAGGAAAATCCTCAACTCACCCCAAGGATATCTCAAGTTGTTGAGCCTCTCCAAGGATATATAAGCAAGCTTTCTCATGGTGAAAGAGGACTGAAAAGGGAGAATCAGACCAAACTTATGATCTTATAAGTGGTGTTGGAACAAAGATATTTTGGAAGCAAGAGACCTATGATCTCATAGGAAGCAATCAATGAAGCTATCATCATTCGGATCGTGGATATTTTGAGCAAGGGGTAGACAAGGAGGACTTGACGAAACTGTTGCAATTCATCTATGGCTATAAGCAATGTTTTGTCCTCATTAATATAATTTGCTTGGCTTGTTTCTTTATAATTCATGTTCAATCTCACATGAATTTGTCTCTTTAGTAGATAGACCTATTTTGGACTAATATTGATAGAGTAGGAAGTAGTCGTACTTTGTTTATATACATGGCTTATCGAGGAGCGAAAGATTGGAGCTCAACTTGGAGCGTGCAGGGACAAACACCAGTAAAAGGTACTTATTTTCTCCTTCCTCCTTACACACTAGTCCACCTATATATAAAAGGAATTCAGTGACCATGATAAGCACTTTCTTTCTTATATTTAAGAGTCTATCTCTTTGAGGAGATCTACCTGTCCGTAGGGAGATTTTCCTTCAATAGAAATTGGTGACTCCACTGGGGATTGAATCAAACTTTAAGTTTTGATCTTCCTCATAGACCTTGTATATTACCCTTTGTTTTTTTCATACCTTGTTCACCTCATATGTTTGATTTCATATGTTGATTGACTCTTCACCCCATCACACTCAGCTTGATTGCAAAAAATTCCATTGAAATTTTGGGTTTTTTGGACTTTTTCTGAGCTTTAGGACTCTAGCGCTCCCCTGCCTTGTTAGAAGAGTGCCAGTGATCCCTTAAGTTGCTGAAAGGAGTGTTATAACACCCTGGTGTCCCTTACACCAGAGCGCCAACCCCCTTTTTCATAAAATCTCTTCAAAAAATTGCAATTTTTGGAGGTCCAAACCCTGTTTTTTCACTTGCTGAGCTGTTTTGAGATTCAGTGATCCTTCCTTTGACCTTTGAAATGATTCCTCTTGAGAAGTAAACACCTTATTATTAAGATTTTATTCCCTTCTCCCTTATTTTTTGAGTTTTTGTTGTTGAGAGCTTGAAATCAACCCATTGTTTTTTTCTCTCCTATCCGACTGAGCGGGAACTCTATTGAAGGACATTTGAAGCCTGTGACTCTTCTCACTTGTTTTTTTTAGGTCATTGTTCTTTGAACACTTCATTTTTGTGTGAATTGTTTTATTTTGCTTTGTTATTTTTTTTCTCTTTTTTCTTCTTGTTTCAATCACAACAAGAGGGTATGTGTTGTATGTGCAAAATCTGATCATACTTGTCTGAATCTCCTTGATCTGAAAAGGTAGTTGATAGAAGAATTGTTTGCATTGAATTAGTCCTTATTCGCATACAAATGAAAAAGATACATTTTAGTGCTTGATTTGCATATTAGAAGGTTTTTTTGAAAATGTTTTAGCATTGCATTGGATTCGATTGAGAACCAATTGTTTGAGGATTTTTCATATTAGTGTTTGAAAGTGAAAAAGACTTCTTCTCTTTCCCTTAAATAGACGTTCATTGAAAAGAAATGATTTCTTATCATATTATATGAATCTTTTTGGGCATTGAGTCATCATTCCATTAGTTTCACTTTCGTGCACCCTTTGAGTAAAGAACAACTATAAAACGAACGCTAATTAAAAACTATCTAGAACATTTTTGTTTTTAGGATCTTCCACCAACAGTAGACTAGGGTTAGCACTTTGGATTAGGATGTGAGTACAACTCTCCAAAGTTTTCAAAACAAACATTAGCATCCTGAATTAGGGAGAGTGAAATCCAATTGTCGTATTGGTTTTATGGGATCCCCCTCTCACACAAGGTTTACGCATGAGGTCGCATTCGGGTGAGTTATGAAGATTATCCCTCCGTGGTTCAATTGTTTGTAGTGGTCGGATTGTATATTGGGGGTCACTTGGAGATATACCCGCGATTATGTGTGGGAGCCTTTAGGTTTGATTTCGGACTTGTTATCCTACCCATACGTTCTAGATTAGACTATCGACTATACCCTCCCAGGGACTCATTGCGAATTGGTATCTTTAGTTGCCATAATATTTAGGTACTTACACAAGGTGACGGTAAAGGGAAGTCTCACTGTACCTGGAACAGATATTGGTCAAACTCACTCGAGATCCTTGGAGGGTAAATCCACAATTACTGCGTGGAATCTTGCACCAAGGCGTAAGTCCGTTAAGCAGGTCAAAATTGTAACTGTTCCACCATATCCCAACTCCTTCTTGACTTGATCATGTGACGTTGGATTTCATCACCAACTAGTATGGTCATCGAGAGAAGTTTCGTCTGCTTGGTTGATTCCTAGATTTTATTAGTGCATGCTATTTTTTTTTGTTAGTTGGCCATAGATTTTCATTATGTTTTGTTATTCTCCACAATTGAGCCCGTAGATGATAAAGGTCTTCGCCAATCACGTAGGATGCAAGGGCTACCTCCGAAAGGCTATCAACCCTTACCTCCTAACCCTCCAGAAGACAACTACCGTAGAGAGGTAGAAAATCCATCTGATGCCAGAAGTGTTATTGCTACCCCGTTAGATAACCTAGAAGATTCTTTGGACACAGTTGAAAATCCCACCACACCTGTGTCGATATCTCCTCTCAAACCACTTTTGGTTCGTTTAGACTCCCTCGGGAATGTCATAGACAAAGAAGTCCCACGATTACCGGAGAGGATCATTACCGAAACATATATGGTATCCACCGAACCACTCTTTGATGATGAGTATAGGAATTTTGTTCGTCCTAGCACCGCAGTAGCAACTAATCCCACACCTGCTCATTCTGTATGGAAGACTTCATCAGGACGCGATCTCTATGAACATTTCGAATCTATTCGACAACCCTTTCATCCTCATGACCCTCCTAGTGAAACAAGATCATCCAGTCAAACCATGAATCACCCAGTCAATTAGGTTATTCACTCTACTACCATGCCAACACAAGTCCATCCTAATGCTGGACTCATCACCTCTACTCTTCCCCAAAGAACTTCAATCTCTACCCCTGTTTCTACAAGATTTTACTCTACAGCTTTGCATGTTCCACACGATCCTTCTGGGACACCTTCTCACCCGAGAATGCAGACCCCTGCTGGCCAAACACAACTGGCTAGAAGTCAACCACCATCCAACATACCTTTCCCTCCTGGAGGACTACCTTTCCATGGAAGGCTTTCCCCTCCCAGGAGACAACCCCCTATTCATGCTCCTCCTAGAGGGAAACCTTCGTTTTCCAGTCAAACCCCGGTCATACATCCACCGCTGGTAGAGGGGAAACCATCGTTTGTTGGAAACCCTTCACAATCCTGGGGAGTATCTTCAGGAGGCACTTTTACCCAATCCCACGTTGGGGGGCACTTGTATAATAAACCACTAGGAGGAGTATCCAATCCTGTTCCTCCTGGAACATCTTACGAGAAATCTTATCTGGGCGGTATCCAAAACACCACCTGGAGTTCTCCGGGACCATAGTCTTATCCTCCTCATGGGCCTCATGTGTATCCGCCTCTGGGATCTACTCCTTACCATTCTCAAGGTCAAAATGTTTATCCTCCTCACGGACAAATAAATCACCCGGCCTATAATGGTCAAAACCCATCGGGTTATGCCCATGTTTCTCATGCACCATCGAATCCTACTTATCCTAGCCAACAACAACCGTATGTAGGAGGACCTACTGGTTACAACTATCCATCTAACCCATTCTATGGTCCTATTGATGTTCCTATGCCACACCAATATCATTTTCACATTAGCCGACAACTACCTTTCCTTGCTACTCTGGATCTCCTAGACTTGTCTTGGTTAACTAATGATCCTATTTCTCATTCACCGGTTTGGCCAGTCATTCCAGCTAAACTTCCTTCTGATATTCCAAAGTTTGACGGAAACCCTGGCGAAGATACAAACAACCATGTGATGACTTTCCATTTGTGGTGTTCATCAAACTCCCTCATGGATGATTCTGTACGTTTGCGTCTTTTCCAGCGAACGCTTACCGGTTCAACAGAAAAGTGGTATATTGAACTACCACGTGCTTCTTTTCATGATTTCAATTTCCTTGCCATGTATTTCCTCACACACTTTCAACTGCCTATTCGCTATGAGACAGGTACTGAAGTCTTGACCTCCCTTCATCAAACTAACTCTATGCATATCTCTGACCATATTCATGAGTGGAGGCGACGATGAAGGATGATCAAGGCAGTCATTCCTGACATGCTATTGGCAGAATGGTTTACTAAATCACTGTTACCCACAATCGCTCGCGATGTTGCTATGGGTGGTGCGATCACAGAGGAACAAGCCATCGCTCAGGCTCAGTACTTAGATTTGGTTTATTCCCAATCTGGTACTTTGTATGATTTGCTTCTGAATGCTGCTCGAGCTAATACCGATCCTTCTAAGCTATCATCCTCATCTCATGCAGATGGTGTTATTGATTCCGTCAAAACTCAATATTTTTCCAAATCGACTACACCCTCCTCTACCTCCCCCCAAACTCAGAGCTCTGAGGTGAATGCAGTTCAATCTTCCCCTTCACAACAATCCAGAGGTAAGAAGAAGACAAAGAATAAATCAAAAACTAATAATGAACAACCCAAAAATCAAACACCTGCTACAAAAAATAAACCACAATGGAAACTGAAATTCACGTGTATCATTTGTGGTGACGATCACTACACTCGAGATTTTCCACTTCGCAATGAAGTGGCCAAAATTTTCCAATGGAAGTCACAACCCGCTGTGCTTACTCAACCTTTTCCGCAGCAACAATCCATGGTTGCTCAAACCCCCTCTCCTGGGGGAAATTCTACCGATCCTAAGGATGAGGCCTCGTTGAGTGCACATATTTATATGTTTAATGGGATCAATTTGACCACTCACTATAAGACCTACGACACACCAGGTAACCCTGACAAAGGAAAAGACACTAATGGTGCCGACACTTTACCGGATCTATCATCATCCTCTGTTAGTATTCCATCGGTTAATCCTCCATCTAGACCACCTCAGATTGAGAAACCCACATTCGAATCTATCTTACTCCCTCCTAAGAGCACTATCCACAAAGCTACCTTTAATCCTAGTTCACGTGCTGCACAAAACTACAACATTGTTGAAGATTTGGCTCAAGCACCGTGTGTCATGTCTGTGTTAGAATTTCTACAGCACTACCCCAGTCAACGTAGAACGCTCTTGACCACTCTTGGTGTTGTTGATCCTGACTCATCCAATTAGATCATGTTTAACTTGGATAATTATGCGTCTCGACTCTCCCACCAACTTGCTTTCCAAGTTGATGTTGTTGTTCACAATCAACAAATCCATAGAACTATTCTGGATGAGGGAGCCTCAACTTGTGTCATGTCTTTAGCATGTTGGAAAGGTTTAAAATCACCAGCACTCAACAAATCCCCAACGATGTTACGCGCCTTCGATGGGAGAGGTTTTCATCCCCATGTGATTTTACAATCCCTACCCATCCAATTGGGAGGCAAAACTATTACTGTTCATGTTGATGTGGTTGATGCTCCCCTCGATTACAACTTGTTACTTGGAAGAAGTTGATTTTATGCTATGATTGTTGTTGCATCGTCAGTTTTCTGATGTGTACAATTTCCTCACCAGGGAAAAATTGTCACTGTTGATCAGTTGGATTTCTACACGACCGATGCTCGCGCTCCCGCTACCAACAATATTCCTTTCTTGGGAGACCAAAAGATCACGTATGAAAGTGTTGGTGTTGGCTTACTGAAATATTCTAGCCTCATGGGTACCTTCCCTACACCACTTCCACCGATTACACATCACATTGCCACCGTCGATATGATTTCGACTGCGAATTATCAATCTTTAGAATCATCTGACCCTTGGATTGTACCTCATCCATTGGAATTCGATGCGCTAAGTGACACTGTGCCACTTAGTCCAGCCGAAACATCATATGTTTCTACCCAATCCATTTCTCCCTCGTTGGATGACCAATGTCTATTGGCACCTGACAGTTCCTTGATGCAATCATGGTTGAGTTCCTTGTCGTCTGCAATCGACTACATTTCCCCAAATTTTCCTTCGGATGAATCTATTCTGGAAATGTTTCACATTGACAAGTTACCTTGGGATAATAACTATCACCAATCCTATTTTCTTCCCCCTCGTGAAGAAATTCGGGCAAATATACCGTCTATCTCCCCTCCTGGTGTTGATTTTTCATCATCTCCCATGATTTCAACTTCCGACAATTTGGATCCGGTAGTGGACATGGTGATTTCTTTGGTAGGATTATTGGAGCCTGATCTCCTTACTCTTATCGCAGCCCTCGACATGTGTTCCTTCTCGAGTGATTATCTTCCATCCAGCAAAGATCTCCTGGAGGCCATGACCACGTTTTATCCATTGACATGCTAGCCTTCCAGAGTGTTATCCTCTTGGAAGCCATGATCCAGATGAAACCATGAGCATAGTTTCTCTTCTCTATGGCAAGCTCATTAAAAAATGAAACAGAGGCCTTGAGCATAGTTCTTTTCCTGTGTCAAGCTCGTTAAAAAATGAAACAATCACCTCTCTTGAACCTTCTTTTCATCTACCCTTCTCCTTTTTCTCATCTACTAGAGAAATTGGTGATGACCTCAGAGCCGGTGAATGAATCAAAGCTTGGAGGGCATGTCTCCAGCCTTTTATGATCTTTCTGGAGTTAAGCCACTAGCTGGGGGCATACCGAGCTTAGTCTTTGTTCTTTCTCGTGCTCGTAAATACATGAGAATGCATCCGGGTAGACTTTTATCTCTTTTTTGGACCTGTATGGATACACAAAAAAGGAACCCCCTGGAGTCTCCTTTAAGCTCTTTTCAGACTCTCTAAACATGAAAAGATTGCTGAGTGATCTTGCTTCCTTTCCCACTCGTTAAACGGTTTGAAAGGGCATCTTTCGAGTGATAATTTATCTCTCTTTTGGCCTCGCGAGACTAACATTACGAAAAAGAACAACATTGGAGTCATCTTTAAGTTCTTTTCAGACTCTCTAAAGATGAAAAGATTACCAAGCAACCTTGTTCTCTTCACGCTCGTTAAAGTATTTGAAGAAAATGTCTGTTGAGTGATAGTATATCTATTTTTCGATCTCGTCAGACTACTTTACGAAAAAGGAACTGAGAGAGTTCTCTTTTAAGTGTTTTTCCATATTCTATAATCATGAAAAACCTTTGAGTTTTTTGTCTTTGGACTCGCTAAACAAAACATCGATAGGCCCATATGGGATCGAACCCTTACTTCTCCCAGTTCGTTAAACAAAGGAAGAGGAACTTACCGAAGGTGAGTTATATCGAGCATTTGTTATCCTCCTCAAGCTCGTTAAATTAAAAAGAGGTACTGGTCTATCTGGATGGGGGGAAAAATTGAAATAAGAAAGCTAAGCAGTTTTGTGAGAACATTACCAGGTAACTCTTAGAGTCACCCTTGAACACGACACTTTGTCTTTGCACACATTTCAATCCACTGAACCTCTGCATTGAGCCAATCCTTTAAGTATCTTTCACTCCTCTGGGTCACCTGACGTAAGTCACAACATCCACTGCATCATCAAGTTTTGGTCCATGTCATGTTTCTGCTGTCATGCCTCAGTGTTCAAGGGAAGTATCCGCCTCGAGAGTCAGCCATCAAAAATATCTTGTCTCAATAGCTATGTTAGTCCATGTTCATTTGATCTACCAATTACATCTCTGTGTCCATTTCGTGTCGTTGATGGGGGATACATCAAGGCCCTCCTTCGACGAGCCTATTCCTATCGACTTCAACACATTATGCAAGAATTAGACTTAGAAACCAGTTAGTACTTTGGGACTTGCATGCCTCAATGGCAGGCCTCCTCACATACGATAGTGGGTTTACATCATTGACCTCTGATCAGATGATTCCATGGATGTTCGAGTCCATCTCATCCATTCACATTCGTTGGATTGTACTAGGGTACCTTGGGAATCATTGGCATTAATGGTGATCTCCCTCGCGCTTGTTAACGGTTTACATCATTGACCGGTAATCAAGTGGTTTCTTCCATGTTCGACATCAGGACATCTATTCACATGGTTATATTCGTACTACATCGGGATCGGTAAGAAGACCCTGGGTTGAGTGATCACTTTGATATATACTTTGCCCAGGTTGTGATGGATTTTCTCTTGAACAATGACACATATACTGTGACATAGATCCACTTTGTATTGGTCGTGGCTATGTCTTGTCATCTCGTAGATCCACTGTGTATTCTTCATGGCTACGATTAGTTTAGCTCATGTGAGTATATATTCACACTTTATCCTTGGTGGCTATACCTTTTATCAATACAATTATGGATCCGCAGTGTATTTTATGGCGGCCATACCTTGCAAGTCTTTATCACCCAAGCATAGGTATGCCTGCCTTGGGTTTGAAACATGTCATAATATTTGTTGGATGTTAGGTTCTCTGCATCTATACCCTTGCTTGAAAGTCTACAAAGCATTTCAGTTATCAGTTCCTGTCTTCTAACTTCATACTTTGGGGGGAAATCTGTTACACATCAAAAATACTCACTTTGATAGTGTCGCAAGTGTTGTCATTACAAAGGTTGCAAGTGTCACATTTTTCTCACAAGTGTCGCAAGTGTTAGGGAAGCATACTGCCATGACGCCTATGTCATGCTTGTAACCAACATCAAGAGGACACTTGGCACATGTCAAATACTTGATTTTGAAGAGGAGGAAAGGTTAACTGGGCTCATGAACGTTTTGCCATTTGAAAGCACCCCAAAACTGAGTTTTTAGAGGGGAGCACTCCCCTATAACTATCTCAGGAGTGCTGACGCCCCCCCATAATCCATCAGGGAGTGTTATAGCACTACATCAACCCTTTTTTAGGAGTGCTCCTACCTTCAAGAGTGTTGGCACTCCCCTATACACTACTAGGGAGTGCTACAGCGCTCTGATGGCCTTTTTGAGGGAGCACTGCCTATTTTGGGTAGTAGTTAAGTTTTTGAGATGAATGGGGGAAGGATCCTTTCATTCTTAGAAGTCAGTTGGGTTCGAATCCTCAATCAATCCATGATCTTAGGGAAGATCTCTAACTGGAGGAGGAAAATCCTCAACTCACCCCAAGGATATCTCAAGTTGTTAAGCCTCTCCAAGGCTATATAAGCAAGGTTTCTCATGGTGAAAGAGGACTGAAAAGGGAGAATCACACCAAACTTATGATCTTATAAGTGGTGCTGGAACAGAGATATTTTGGAAGAAAGAGACCTATGATCTCATAGGAAGCAATCAGTGAAGCTATCATCATTCGGATCATGGATCTTTTGAGCAAGGGATAGACAAGGAGGACTTGACGAAACTGCTGCAATTCATCTATGGCTGTAAGCAATGTTTTGTCCTCATTAATATAATTTGCTTGGCCTGTT
>JZKD02S0455457.1:117996-130705 GCA_000966675.3 Picea glauca
CCCCATGATTGTTCTGCTTTTAATGGTGGGGGGGGTCCCGGAATGTTGGTTAAACATCGAGCTCAGATCTACGGTCCAATGGTGGGTGCACTGATGGATGGCTGACGGTGTTTTTCGAACCCCCTCAACCAGTCTATTTTTAACAGTGGGGGGGGGTTCAGAATGGAGTGATTTTCTGGTGGGCCCTTTTTCTCTACGTGGCAGGAATCCATTGGTCCAGACTCCCACCACTTACCATTTTCTGACATACCCCCATCACCCCATGACATCATTTTCCACCTTTTTCCCCTAAGGGTCACGTCTCATAACTTTGTCAGTCCATTTCCCCTTGTTCGCCTGTTACAAGTCCTCTCACCATGGTCACTCCCAAATCAACACCCACCATGTCACCCGGTCATATTTGTCATTCATTGTTACCTACCATCTCACGCTCCAAAGGACCCGTTGGCAATTTACTACTGGCTAACTTATCCGTTAGCTTGCTGATCTGTCCCTCATAGCCAATGGGCATCTGTTTGCTCAAAACTACCTTTTTACCTTCATTCTCCCATTGTTTACTATGTCGTCTCACTAGAAAATATTTTTCCCTTCGCACCAGAGCATAGTTTCCCTATTTTCTCTCTGTTTCAGTCAACCGTCCAAAACCACTGTCATCCCCACTAACGTTTGTTTGAATTTCAGGTATTTTCATAGTGATGGCACCAAAATCAAAGAAAAAAGAAGCCAAGGAAAATCCTTTCCTCCCGCCTCCTATCGACCTCGACAGGATCCATTTGGCCAACAAAGATCATTTAATCGTAGACACCAGGTGCGAATTTGAATTCGCAGATTTGCAGTCATGGATCAAAGAGGTTTTCTTATATCAGAGTGATGAAATTGGGCTCTGGGAGTCCAACCTTCCTTATCTTTTCCCCCAGGTCCACCATTTCCCTGCGTTCGCCCTCAAGTGTTAGGCTCACTACCTCACCAACTAGAGATCCATAGTATCTTCATCAGGAGAAACCTTCTCTTCATCACACTATAGGCCATTGATCAGATGATGCAGATACCAAGAACCAAATCCCGCTCCCCTTTCAATCTCGAAGTCATCACGGAACTATACCAAAAACTATCATTCCATCAGAGAGCCCATATTTTTGAGCTTTTCCTCCCTCAGGCTACTCAGTTCCCCAAGACAAATCCCCTGTACCCTTCCTCCCTATTCTCAGTAAAGGGAAACCAAGTCATCTCATCACTCTGTGCTCTACTTGGGTATTTTTCTGACCAATGGGTGGACAAACCCATATTGGGTTTCTTGTCAATTTTCTCCGTGGAAGAAATAGCTACCACTCAGTTCGATTACAACACTTTCCTGGCGAACAGTATTCATGAACAACTTTCAAATTTCGCCATAGAGAGCATGTTCTGGTATTCCTCAATACTAGCCTACATGTTCACTTTCTTTCAAGTGGACATATTATCCTTTTCAATGCAGAAGATGGACAAGGACGGGACGTTGCAGGCGGTAATAGCTTGGACTTCGTTACTCAGACAAAATTCTACAGAATTTAGCTTCAAACAATTTATCGAGCATTTTTACCATCCAGTGGTGAGCATGCTCAGTGGCAGACCCAAACTGAGAATAAATGAGGAGATTCAAAGGATCTTACACCTCTCAGACCTGGAAAAGACTGGAGATTGGTATCTTTACCAAAATCACACCGAGATCAGAGTATATGGATGCGAGTTAGATCCATACAAATTGCCCAAGTATCTACCCATGAGGATATTTTCCCTGGAATATATAAGGCAAATGATTAACTCAAATTACATACATTTTGTGTCTCTGAAAAAGAAACAACTTAGAATTAAAGGGAAAATAGGGTCTTTCATCTGCAATAGCCGAGGCGCCAGGGAGGAAGCATACAAACTGTTGAAAGAAATGAAGTTTTTTGTTAGTTTCATTTGGCACTATGATCCATGCGGGATAATTTATGAGATGAGGATTAAAAACAAAAATGTCCCATATGTTCATACACCCAAGCCTGAGATAGAGAAGCTCGTGAATTAAACATAATGGGAGATAAACACTCTGGTCAAGATAGAATAGCAAGACCCTTCGATAATCATCTCACAGATGAATACACCACAGGTTCCCAAAGAGAAAAGATCCAGGAAGGATACTTCACCTTCCATCACAAAATTCTTGGTTGAAGATTTCCAATTACACACCAAAAGGCCAAAATCCAGTCACACACCTGACACGGTAGGTGAAAAGGGAATCCAATCCACTGAAACCATGAAAAATGATCGGTCACTTCTTAGCACAACTAGAAAGCAGATCATGTCTACATTTTTTCCTAAGAATCCCACGAGTACTCCACTAGTCGACCAACCGAGTAAAGTAGGACCAAAATTGAGTATTTTTTAGAAGTATGACCTGATCAAAAAGAACAATCAGACGCTGACCAACAATACATATGCTCAATTTTGGAAATAGAATTCAACTACACATCATAGACTATTGTCTACATTCGATACAGAAAAGGGTAGAATGCACATGGAATTTCTACAAGCACAGGTGTCGGATCTGAAAGAAATCACTGATTACAAAAGGGCAACATTCGAGTTTCATACTAGGGATGTGCATCATGCTGATCAAATGGATATGCACAGGCAAACTGGAGAAATGATTTTCTCCACATTGGAAAATTCTTCTACTGTGGCCACTAAATTACAGGTATCTCTGAGCAATGTGCAGACACAACTGAAATTAGAAAAGATATCATCCTTTGCAAAGGATAATAGAATTAAGACGTTGGAAGAATTGGTCCTCAAGATCGAGTATAGCCTCATATGTGAAAGCAATTGAGGAGATGCTTAAAAAGAAAAATGATGATATAGCCTCTATGAGGAAACAGTTGAAACTTCCACCAACAGAAGATGCACAGGCAAAGGAGATAGTTGAGATAGAAGGGGAAAAGGATGAGATGCTCAAGTTGATCATGGAGTAGAATGCACAGTTGAAAGAGATGGAAGAAGAACTGGAAAGGATATTGAAGGAGAAGGAACAATCAAAGCCTATGGAGGTCATTCCATTGAGTGCAGTTCCACTCATAGGAGTAAGAACAACATCTGCAGTAGAAATTCCCTTAGCAACTCCACTGACAGCTCTAGAGAAGACAATAGAACTGGAAAAATCCATGGAAGAGATGAATTTGCAAGAAACAGAGAATAGTATACTTAAAAAGGAGGTTGAGAACCTTCAGGAACTCAAGTCTTCTTACCAAGCTAGCTACTCCAAGCAGAAACAAACATTAGACAAGCTCAAACAGGAATTGCAATAGCTTCAAAAGCAAACAGTGGTAGGCAAAACACTTGGTGAGGTCAAGGAAAATGTCTCGATGGATATCACCAAATCTATAAATGAAATATGGCCTATAGTACAAATCATGTTCGAGCAGAACGAACTGGTGCAAAGAAGCAAGTAGGTGATTGAAAAGATAAGAGGAGAATTAGGAGAGATTCCCACAGAAGCCACTGAGATCATTAAATTCCTGAATTCAAAAACCAGAGAAGAGTTAGAGGATTTGAAAATTGAAGATAGGGCATAAACCATCCTCGAGGTCAAGAGGGTCCTGACCAAGAGAGGATTGATGATACAACTGGAGGAAAAGGTCCAGGCTATGGACATAGGAGTGCAAAGTTTTTTTAGCAAAATTGAAGCTCTGCAGAAGAAAGGCCTCCCTGGCTTAAGGGTCATAAATGACAAGTTAATGACACTTTCTGATTCTAAAAAGAAATTAGCCACCATGGCTAAAGATAGTTCAAAATTATCGGGATTACAGGGCAGTATCATGGGAAAGGCATTCTTAGAATCTTTCCAGTGAGACATTAGCATACAGCACAAGATCCACTACGTTTTCATCATCAAGCCAACTTTTGCCAAGTATACAGAGATGGATGAAGTATACCAAAGATTGCTCAAATTCAGCGTTCCCAGTAACCTTCAATGGGAAGAGTTATGCAATCTGATCGAGTAGGAGATGAGGTGTCCAAGCCCAGTCAGCTATCCAATAAGATAAGGTCATGTAGAGGACTCACCAACGGTTTACCCCAAAAATCAGCATGAAGTTTCAACACATCATCAAATAGTTCCTGAATTTTTGTATCTTGTTGAGTTAGTTAGCTAAAATTAGAACTGCCACATCCTGATCTTTAATGACAGGATCATATGCAATTTTTTATTATGAATACTTCAAACTTTGAAGTATCGAGGGTTGATGTTTACGCCCTGTAAGCTAGAAAGAATGCAATTTTTATCAAGAGATCTTCTAGTAATACAAAGAGACGTTTCACAGGATTCTCGCGTGTTATTCATTGGTGATGTTTTCCTTTCTATGTTGAATGTTTTTCTCCCTAAGTTGTCATATTGTTTTCTACTCTAAATCTTTTAAAAGTAACATATGTTGCAGTATTTATCTTTGTATACCCTGTTTCCGGCTTTGAAAGATCTAAATGTTTATCTTTCTGATATTACAGTGAAGAAATTCTTAAATGCTTCTTTACTTTAATTGATATTCTCATCCTTTCTGCTATTCATCACTTTACTGCTAAAGAATCCAATGAATGCATTATCTTTCCCTGTGAAAAGAATCTTCTAATTTCTGTTTAGATTTCTATCTTTATAATACAGACCCCATAGCCCAACGGAGGTGCAAAAACCTTTTCAGCCAACTTAACAAAAAAAAAAACCACTCAATCTTATTTTTTTTAACTAGCCTAATATCTCGAAGTTAAAACATAGATAAATCATACAGGGAGATCCCTCTCTGAAACTAGTAGGGCTAGATTCCAGTTTCAAAGTGGTTGGATAAAGTTACCTCTAGAAAATTTCTTCTTCTCTGACAACCCCTGGGAATTTATAGAGCGTTAACATAGTGGCGACTCCACTGGGGAGCTAAAAAAACATTCAACCCCACGTTTTCTTTTTCCTTAAAATAAAATTTTGTTTCTGAAAAAATTATAAATCTAAGAAATAAATAATGTTCATAGGTTGTTAAATGCTTGTACATAATAATTTTGGATTCATAAAAATAAAAATTTAAAAATCTGGCTCCTAAAAGAGCTTATACTCGATCCCACCCAGACTCGGAACCTGCGATAGAGACTGATAATCTAGAACAGTTACTCAGAAAGAAGACCTTTGCAGAAGGTTCAGGGAGTCATAGTCCCCTTCACAGGTCCCCTTCTCTTCCAGAGGAACTTGTTGCCCTTCAAGATCTCGACTTTGACACCCTTTTTGAACAAAGCCTATTTAGAACAAAATCTGATAGCTTTGTGACTGAAACCATTTTAGATCCAACCTTCCTACAACCCCGGACCCCTGAAATACTATCTCCCACTGCAAAACCTCAAACCGCTCACTCTGTGCCAGCTAGTCCCTCATCCTCCTCATTTCCTGCCATCGCCCCACCTATCATCCAGGTTATTGTGCCACCCCCTCCACCTATCATGGAGGCCAGATATGGTCCCTTGGTGTTGTTTGCACCTTTACATGACATGCCCCAGGACTATCAAATGAGACTCCCACATTTTGATGGTACAGGGCCCTTGAACGCACAACTACACGTTGATAAAATGAATGACTATTTTGACTTGCAGGAAGTGGATTAAGCTAGCATTCAAATGATCATTTTTGTGTAGAGTCTGACTGGAGATGTTAAGAAATGGTACAAAGGATTACGTGTTGCTTCAGTGGTCGACCTTATGGCATTTCAAAGAAGTTTTTTGGACAGATGGGAGGTAAAGAAAAACCCTCTCCAGATCTTTTCAGAATACAAAAACATCAGAAGGAATCAAGGAGAGACAATATAAGACTATTTCGCTTGCTTCAACAATCTGTGCAATGCTATTCCAGCCTATATTAAACCCCCACGAGGTTTTTCATTGATAAAATTCCCTGATGGTTTCGACGCTGATATGTCGTATCAATTAAGGGAAAGAAACTTTTGTTGGAAGGTTTACAGCTGGGAGTAAGCTTGTCATTGATGGCAAGAGAAACGATGGAAAAAATCAACATGATCAACAGCGCAGTGATAATGGAAGAAGAGTGACCGTCAAAATTGTTTGTGGACAAGAAGAACACATATAAGAGGAGGACAGATCTTAGGCGTCATATATGAGCGTAAGATCCAACCATCGTTGGATCAGGGAGAACCTGCACGTTCATTAAAGAGCACGAAGTGGTGAAATCGTGAAGTGACAAAATCACAAGGTGGATGAAATCGCGAAGCGACGAAATCGCGAAGTGGCGAAATCGCGAAGTGACAAAGTCGCAAGGCTGACGAAATCGTGAAGTGGCGAAATTGCGAAGTGAAGAAATCGCGAGAAGATCTGGGCCGTAGGATCTGGGGTATCTACGATGGCTCAATAGCCATTAGATATGGTGAAGCTGCAAGGTGGATAAGTCCAAGAGTCATCCAACTCTCCAAAACTGTGAAGGAATCATGGTCGTCCATCGGGGACAGTCGTGGATCGTTAATCATGAGGACGCGTGGTGAAATATCATAGCACCACAAATACTCCATTTCAGAGTTTTGCAGGTCATGAAATCCAAAGGAAAGAGGTTCAAACTCATGATATGCGAGATCACAAAAAGATCTTGACCGTCAGATCACCAAGGATTTTGGATCGTTGATCTAAGCTCCATCTCAGAGCTTCGCCTATCGCAACTTGGAGTGACGAGAACCTCCATCACAAGAATCGTGAGATGTGAATTCATGATAAGATTTGGATTGTCAATTCACCAAGAACGTGAACCATCGATCTGAGCTCCATCTCGGAGCTTCGCCTATCGTGACTTGGAGTGACAAGAACCTCCATCACAGGAATCGCAAGATGTGAATTCATGATAAGATCTGGACCGTCAATTCACCAAGAACGTGGACTGTCGATCTGAGCTCCATCTCGAAGCTTTGCCTATCACGACTTGGAGTGATGCGAACCTCCATCACTAGAACAGTGAGATGCGATATCGCAAAAAGATCTGGACCGTTGATTCATCGAGATCGTGGACTGTCGATCAAGGTCGATGAAGATCATGAGTTTGCAGTGCCTTTTTAGCACATCCTGTGGTCACCGCATGTGGTCACGTGGAGGAAGGACCTAGTGCAGATGAGCTCCACCTCAGAATTTCAGGGATCACGTCTAGGAGTGTCAAGACACTGGATCATACGAATGCTAAAATACTGAAAAGGTGAATTGTCGGTGTAAATGGTGGTCACCGCCTGTGGTCACGTAGAGGAGGGAGCTAGAGCACCCAAGATCCTTTTCGAAGCTCATGACATGGATACTCAAGATGTCTCATCACAGAATCTTCGAATTGCGAAAGTGCGAAATGGGTAAATAACGACAATACCCTTCACAGTTAATCCAATGACGGAGGTGAACATGAGCATGATCGGAGGGATAATGTTGATCCTCACAATGTAACTGCGAGAAACCATTGATCGTTTCTACCAGAGGATGCGAAGAGACTTTTGTGTGATTTCCAGAGGATCTGAAGAGTTATAAGGAATCTGCCAATGGAATGAAGATGATTTGTGAAGGAAATTGAAAGTTGGATGAGGTTTGGAGCTCGTAACTGAAATAGAAAGGATATGCTCAACTATGCCAGAGAAGATGAAGAGTCTCAACTACCAGAGAGGCTAAGGAATCTCAGCATAACACCCAGTGATGTTGAACGTGTGGGAAAACTGCCAGAGAAGTTGAAGAGTTACCATGGTGATCAGATAGAACACTTGAGTTGTGGAGGAGATTGGCACAGGGTGAGCATGCAGAGGAATGGTGAATATTTCATGCACAAGGAGCACAGAGACTATAAGTATGCAGAACAAAGAACAGATGGGGGATTTTTTTGTTGGTGTAGCTTTGATTGTCATTGTTGAAGGTGATTCATGTGTGAAGAAGGAGGGGAGTGCAGTAGCTAAATTGAATAGAAGAGGAACTATGTAGTGAATGGACATGGCGCACAGAGCATAAAAATCAGAAGAACAAGCAACGCAAGTCATGTGTGCAGGAAGGCAGTGAGGTAGACAGATCAACAAAATGAAACATAATAGTGATGAGTCTGGTAAGCCATTGTTGAACAGTATATCACTGTAATGAGTTTTAGTAGCAAATATTTATAAAATAGGGTGGTAGGGAGGTGCTAGGGAGGACTATTGTCCTTAAAGGTTCAAATGGGTGCTTGAACATAGGGAGTTGTAGCTTCCTTCTAGTTGGTGCTAGAGAAACCAGGGTGTTGGTGCTTCCTTCTAGTTGGTGCTAGAGAAACTAGGGAGTTGTAGCTTCCTTCTAGTGGGTGCTAGAGAAAACAGAGAGTTGGTGCTCTCAGCAAGTTGCAGCTTGCAAAAATAGAGGTTGTAGCCTCACAATGAGTTGGTGTTCATATGTATGATAATGTAAATACTGTAGATAATACTTATCATATAAAGAAGAAGAGGTTTTTACCCTGTATGGGTTTCCTCGGGAAATATCTGTCTCTGTGTTTCTCATATATGTGACTGATGTTGAATGTGTCACTGTTTATATCCATCCATTATTGTGATCATCATTGAGTTCCTTGTAAAGGTTTTTAAAAGAAGCATAATTGTTTAAGCATGGTAACAACTGATTCACCCCCCCTCTCAGTTGTTTAAAAAATCCACCACCCTAGAGGACATACGGAAAAGAGCAATAAGTGTAGAGGTCAAACTGCTGGTGAAAAGGGCACGACGGAGGATGAAGAGGAGAGTAACGATTAAAGAGGAACCTTACACATCTTCTTTTGATGCAAAAATGGATTCCTTAGCTAGATCAATGGAAAGGATGATGGAGAGACTTATTGTAGTTGAAAGAAATCCTCCTAGTGAAAACCAACCTGCTCCACAAATTTGGAATCCTAACTTCAGAAGAAATCCTCCTCAAATCAGGCAGAGGGATCCTAGGGATCAAAGAGAACAGAGAGGTCATGATCAATAGATCAGACCACCCCTACAGGAAAATTATGCTGATGAAGGTGAGGAGGTGATTGAAGAATTAGAGGACACGCACATAAACCTCATGGGCATTCATGATAATGAAGCCATTTTCCTTACTCAGGAAGAGAAAGAACTTTTACTTCTTTCTCAAATAGAGGTGAGTGAGGAAGCCAAAGAGACCAAACAACGGGCATTTGAAAATGCCATTATGGAGGTACACAGGTAGTACAATTTGTGAAATAAAAAGACAGATGAAAATTCCCCAAAAAAGGTAACTGAAACAAAGAAAACAATCGAAACCAAGAAATATCCTGAGCCTTCTACCAAGAAGATCCCTGAGAAAGGTAATGATGAAACTCTAGCAAAAAGAAACCCTACCATTTTACAAAGATCAATGCAGACTGAGGTTTCATCAACCAATCGACCAAGTACTTCTGCTCAGAAAACTATGGTGGACAAGTCAGAATTGTTGAGCCAAAGTAGAGCACCTACTCCTTTCAGCCTCGAAGGAGAATTAGCCAAAGTGAAAATTCCCATTCCCCTTTCCGAGTTGATGAGTAAGAATGTTTATCGATCTCAGGTGATCAAAGCACTGAGAATTGAGCCTGATATAGGTACGAAGTCCTTAACCATTGGATCGGGGAATCATTTGGATACGGTAAATCTTACCGATGATCAACCTGAACTCTTGTTTGGCCTTGAAGTTGATGGTCAAACTAACACTGGTGTTGTCACCCCTTTTTACATCAGCCTTAATATACACGACCTGATTCTACACAATGTTATGTTGGATTCGGGTGCTTCCCATAACCTGATGCCTAAAGTAATGATGGAAAAACTGGACTCGAGGTCACCAGACCTCACAAGGATTTACACTCTTTTGACTCCAGCAAATTCAAATGTATCGGGTTGATCAAGGACTTATGTATCACCCTAGTTCAGATTCCAGCAAAAATCATGGTTATGGATGTTGTGGTCGCAAATATTCCCACGAAATATGCTATGTTGTTGTCCAGGTCTTGGGGGGCCAAGTTGAAAGGAACTTTGCAATTGGATATGTCATATGCCACCATCCTAGTATTCGAACAACAGAGAAGACTGTACATAGTGAAGATGATGAAATATATGGTCAGCATCGAGGAAAATCCCCATAATTATCCTCTGTACTCTGCTTACTCTGATTTGGATTCCTTCATCCTGTATAACAACAATGATATGGGAGAACAAATCGCTCAGCTAGAAGAATATACTTTTGACCCGAACAAAGGCCAAGAAATCACTGAGGCAAAAGGGAAGAAACTCGTAATAAGTGAAGAATTTCTAGTAGATTTATGGAGAATGGACTTCGACAGAGTTGTAAGAAAAGAAGGAGTTGGAGTAGGAGTTTGGTTGCACAATCACAAATCTAGGTATTCGGAAAACCATTCTTACAAACTGAATTTTCAATTCACTAACAACATCATCGAGTACGAAGCTTTGATGCTCACCCTGAAACTACTAAAGAAGGTTGGTGCCAAACAAATTATGGTAAGAGGCGATTCTGAATTAATTATCAAACAAATTAAAGGTGAGTATGTAGAAAAACATCTGAGGCTTAGATATTATAGAAATGTTGTTTTGGATGCCCTTAAATGTTTCACTGAAGTTGATTTGCAGGTGATGCCTAGGGGACAGAACATTTTAGCAGATGGGTTAGCTACGTCAGCAGCTACATGCAAGATACCTTTTCGTTCCACTCACCCATATATGGTGGAGGTGAAGTGCAGACCGAATGTCCCGGACAACATTAGATACTGGCAGGTATTTGGGAACGATGATCAAATTGAAGACTTTCTACAATGTAAAAATGATTTCGAGTGTACAAACATAGACTTAGAAAATGATGATGAAAATGTGAATAAATCTGTTTTTGGAAATGATAGTGTAAATAAAATAGATTCAAGAGAGTTAGGTGAAGATGAGATAGAGTCTGATGTTTTTCATTTAAAGAGTAATATTTTTCCTAGGGGTTTAGTTCCATTAGAAGACTTATTTGATTTTAATGATGTAGCTAAAAAACCAAAAATTGAAGCCAGTGGTAAAGAGGTTGAAGATTGTAACATAGGGACAAAAGAGAAACCCAGGATAGTAAAACTGTTAGAATATAGAATATGGTGTGCTCGTTTTACCATTGACGACACCCTCGTCACCCAACCACAGGCTGAAGCCTCCCTCCGAGCACCTTAACCTTGACCTGAGAATTTCTCCAGAAGCAAACCCTAGGCTAGATAGCCAAACAAAGAGCAACGCATATCTCCCCAAGGATAGCGCAACAAAAAAGACTGATCAAATGTTCTAAACCCTAGCCAAGAGATATTCAAGCAAATACTGAAACTAGCTACTGTTGTAGCTTCACCTGCAACCCTCCTCCAAACCTATGCACCAATTGCAACTGCAGTGCACACCAACTGGGAAAACTGTAGTCCTGAGATGTGACAAATGAGAACTGGTGCCCTGTATTTATACTGGTTCTGCCAGATTTGTTGGGGCTGAATTCTCCTTCTGGATAGTGGTTGTTCAGTATATTATTATTATTTCTGGCTGACTTCTTCTCTTGGAGGCTAATAGCCTAATATAAATTATATTATTGAGACGACAAGGCTTCTAGGGTTATTAGCCAATTCATTAGGGTTTCTCTTTCTTCCCGGAGTCTTCTATTCTCGTCAGGTTCACACGTGGGGGTAAATACCTCCTGCAGCTACCATAATATTAACACTCCCTCCTAGATAGAGAGGTATTTACAGGTAATGGACTTGAGCACAAAACATACCATTTACCCGGTAGCATCAATATAGTCATCTAGACTATTTCATGACTATATCATGAGAACCATCATCACCATCAGCTGCATCATCTCTCAAAACCATACTTCATCTAAGTAGTTAGATATGATGCTGGATAAGTCACTCTCACCATGGAGTGATACAAGAGGAGTAAAATATCTGAATTTTTTTCCGTCTGGAAAATCTCTGTTCATCATTCATCTGAATGATCATCTCCAATAATCTGTTGATAGTCTTCAAGGAAATTAGAACAAGGATAGAACACACCTGTGTCTATTCATAGTAGTACACAACTACAATCCAGTGGTTAGATACCACATCAAGTAACACACAAGTACTTGATCAGAAACGTATAGTTGCAAGCAGTGAGACACATTCACTACAGTAGTCCTCATCTACTATCATATAGTCTTCATAACAAACATCTGAGAGAATCCTACATAGAAACAATGTTATGATAAAAACTATATCATCTGGGCCAATCTTTCATTCACGTCTGTGAGATCTAAAAGAATGTCTGCCACCATAGTAGTCTTCATCTGCAGAGAAACAATGTTATCATAAAAACTGAATCAACTAGGCCAATATTTCACTCACGTCTGTGAGATCTGAAAGAGTGTCTTCCCTCAATATAGAATATCAACAATGATCATCTGGGCCAATCTTTCACTCACGTCTGTGAGATCTGAAAGAATGTCTTCCCTCAATATATAACATCAATAATAATCATCTGGCCCAATCTTTCACTCACATTTGTGAGGTATGAAAGAATGTCTTCCCTCAACATAGAATATCAATAATAGGCTATCTTCCCCATTCTTCTCAACCAAGGAAGAAGGATTGTTTCTGATTTCTGAACCTAGACCATTTCCCACCCTGGGCCAT